>ML796581.1:139138-156665 GCA_009831015.1 Picea engelmannii
AGTTTGAAGCCTTGACTCAAGCTAACCTAAACCCTTCCTACAAACTGTGCGATAACACCTCTAATCACTTTGATTATGATGTTGGTATGATTGAGATGTGGATGGTGAAGAATCTAGTTCATGTGTATCAATATTAGATGAGATAGAATCAAATTTCTAAAGACGAATCAACAAATAATGCAGTATCTAGTTCTTATGAAACAAAAGTGGAGAGAACAAGGAGACTTGCATTTATCAATTGAGTATCAAAATATTCAAGGCTTGCTCACACTAGTTTCATCTTATTAACAATAGGAGTTGTTATCACAGGATTTGTACTTGTGCAGAGCCCCACTGCAAGTCCTCAAATCTTGCGTAACTACAAAAGATCCTACCACTGTCATCTTAGTCATAATTTCCCACGTTTTAGTGATGGAAGAGGTCCACCACAAGGGAGGCTTCCTTGGTGACCTCAAGGGATCAAAGTAGCAAGTATAGCAGCCAAGCCTACCCCCCCCTCTCTTAATAACCGAGTAAAAGGTCCAGGTCAAGGAAAGATAAGAGGTATAAGGTTGTTTGAGTACCTTCCTAGAACAAGAACACTTTATAGCATGTATATGATTATTTCCAAGTTCAAACAAGCAATAAATGTCGCTTAAAGACACTAGACATGAAAATTTGCTATGGCTGTTATGAATTTGCAGCAATGAACAGTTATACAACAACAGTAAATAAGTTATAACAACAACAAATATTGATAAAAAATGCAACAATTGACAAGGGAAACTTAGCACAAATCCATTAGAACGATATCCAATTGTTAGATGCAATTTCTAAATGAGTTAGACCACCAATGGATGAGTGTATGTAACAAATCAAAGAATTATCAGGTGGCTGTAGCAAACTTTCATAACAACAAGAAGTTTATTAGCAAGTTCACAAGTGTTAGTGTTAGTAAAGTTAGTAGAGAGCTTAAGAGAGTTGAAAGAGAGTGTTTGTTGATCAATTTCACCACAAGAGAGATATGTAACTAGTGCCTTAGGGCTATGGAGTCTTTACAACAACAAATGCAACTAAACTTGGAGCTTGATCTAGTTGCAACCAAGAGGTAGGACTCAATCTCTAAGGTGCTAGCACATTAGGGCCTTAGAGGTTGAATCTTGAGGAGAAAGATTTCTAGGGTGCAAGCACTTTTGGGCCCTAGAAACCTTTTATCCCTCTTGTAGCTTCAACTATGTCAAAATCAAGAAGTCTACGGCTAAAATCCTAAACTGCTAGCACTTAGGGCTTTAGGAGTCTAAGCCTAGCAAGGACTTCTTGACAAATTTTGGACAAAATTAACCTTGGGAGAGGGGGAAAAAATTATGCTCCTCTCTTAGGGTTTCACCAAGCAAGATGTCTAGCATGAAAAAGTAAAATTACCATGAAACATTAATAACATGAAGATAAAATTGCAGAAATTTCACTTACTTCACTAAGATACCATGAGATAAACCCTAATTGCAGAAATTCCATCCAAAAATCAGCAAGAACGTCTAGAACTTGACCTTCCAAACATAACACATAAGGTAGAAGAGCTAGATAGCCCAATAGGGAGAAAATTTCAGATGTAATGTCTCTCAAGTGAGAGTTGTGTTGATGAAAAGTGAAATGTGAGGGTGGCGTATTTATATGAGGCCACCCTAAACCAATTTGTCCACATAACTTGTCAACTACAAAATAGAGGAGGGTTGACCCCCTAATGTTTCTCTACAATATGCCAAACATGAAATAGAACCCTTAATTGGTGACATCATATGCTAGAAAGGTGACGTCATGCTTAAGTGTGAGATGTCAAGGCTCAAGGAGTGAAACTTCGGACCTCCAAAGGCCATGTGTCATGCCTCTAATACACAAGGGTGTGTGGCAAGGTGTCTCCGCAACCCAAACCATATCCAATCATCTTCAGAACCATGAAATCCATCAAACCCTAGCCACAAAGGATGATGTCAAGTCTAGAGGGCGACGTCGGGCCTCCAAAAGCCATGTCCAAGTGTAAGAGGGGTGTAATCTCATCCTTGAGTGATGCCAAGGTGCCTCCAAAGGAAACGTCCTCCATCCTTTGTGCACAAAGGATCCAGGTGCTTTGCTTAGCCTGTGGGCTCCTCAACTGATGTATGTGGCACACTGACCAAAGCTGCTCAAACCAAGCCCATCTATCCATCATCCAAGGTTCCAAGGATGTGAGAGCCACTATCTAAGCATGTTGAGTCACCAGATGACTTACTGCTCTCCATCACACGTGCCAAAGTTCTGCAATAAGGCACAACATCCTGGGCACAACCTAAGATGTCCCTCAAAGAACCATGTCAGGGCCATTCAAAACAAAGCAAAATATAAGACAAAGTAAACCAATGTTCATAAGACACGTTAGTCCTTAAATCATGCAAAGTAAGTTGATGTGTAAGATACAATCCATGTAAAAAATTCACCCCAGTATCCCCTTCAAGTATCACCCAAGCCCAAGACCTTGTGAGGGTTACCAAATTTAAGTATGGGAGGGCCTTCATCTAGCCCTATTAGGTGTGCCACCTAGACAAGAAATAAATAACCCAGGTAGAGGGATAGGTCCTGAGACTGACAAGGGAAAGTAGAAACCCATCAAGAGTAAGTGTGAAGATGTTATGGTTTAGGGCTACCTTCATGGCTTATGGTGTCCATCTCTATGGGCGCTTTTGTTGAGGGTGCACTTGCTCTTGAGTTACCCAATATTTGCATGCCACCTTTTTCCAAACCCCTTCATTAGCCATCTTTCCAATCACTGCTTTCATTTATAATTTTCTTTGAGGGTCCCGTTTTGTGGGTTTCCAAGCTTTAACATTACTTTTTTGGGATCGGGACGAGCACTAAATGAGTAGAGCTCAAGTTGGACCAACTTTTGGTGGTCCTAATTTCCTATGTTCACTTTATTTTTTAGCATCAATTTCTTATTCTTTTATATTAGCTGCAATCTACCTCTAGGCTGTCAACCCCTTTCTCATGAGAGCATGGGCCATAACCGAAGTTTAGAATATGTGAAAGATTTTATGATGGAAAATGTTAAGTATGGTCGGGAGCAGAACATTATCCTTGGGAGGGCCCCCTAGTATTACCCCTTTTCCTTGGGTAGTGACAACAGGGGACTAGGGCATAGAAGTTGACCACTAAGGTGAAACAAGGAAACCAAGAGAATTTCTTAAGCAAGTGATCTACTATCCAATTTCAACCAATGATCCTTGTCCAGATGCCCAATAGGTTAAACACAACACTTTGCATGAAAAAAGGACCAACCATACCTCATGGTGACGCTGACATACCATGCCCCATACCCTAGGTTGCTTGAATGTGACAAGCCTTGGTTGATCTGCGTTGGGAGGCAAATCAAGGGGGATGCTAAGCTGCCATCTGTGGACATGTTGATAATCATCATCATGGTGTAGTTCATGTTCTCCATTGCGGGCCTTGAGACATGATCTCCTTTAGTTACCCCTAGGCATGGGGGGGGGGGTAGCAGGAGTAACAAAACCTTGTCTATGCTTACCAAGTCCACCAATTGTATAACCCATTTAACCTAGTAATTTGGAACCAAGGTCTCAAGTATGCGTCTCAAATTTGGGGGAAGACTATTCATGTGTATCAAATAGTGCATGAGGGGTGGCATTAAAAGAGGGCTCAATGTTCTCTTGCAAAGTAGCAAGAACTTCTTCCTTATCCATTAATTTAAAATCACCAATATTAGGAGAAGATTGTTGAAAGGTGGCCACAAGTGTAGGAGTAGATGAAGAAGTAGGAGCATGAGTAATTAAATCAATAAAATATAAAATACAAAATATTGCTTGATAAGTGGTGAACATCCTCCTTTAAAAATAGTTTAGTAGTGCTTCCTTCTTGTTTTATTCAATCGAGATTTTTTGAGAGTCACGAGCATGGATTTCTTAAGACAATGCATCCAACTCTCCACAATTGTATTGTACTTCTCACAAGCACAAGTATGAAAAACTTGCAATTTGCAAATGTAATAATCCTCTAATGAGCCTTTAGTTCTTCTTAGTTCATTTACTTTTTGTACAAGGACCTGGTTAAGGTGCCATAGATCCTAGATGGACTTGTCCCTCTTGTCCAATAGAGGAAGGAGGAGATCATAATCTTGCTTCAATTTCTAATACTTGTTAAAGGGATTGACATTATCACTCTAAAGCATGACAACCTCATGAAGCCGGGTATTAGTGCCCCCACAATAGATCAATCTCATCTTGAAGCTGAAGCCAAATATTAGTTTCCTACAATGAAACAAATTGAGCCTTTAGCCCCATATTAGCTTTTTGTAATTGGGCAATAGTATCGCAATGACTATTGTCAAATAAAAATAGGGCACATAGTCATGTTTGTTTTATATAGCTCTAACTCAATGATTATTGTTGATCTAATTTATTGAAATTATACAGGGTATTAAATTTCCGACTCAACGATGACCTTTTTGCTTATGAGGTCCATTTTAGACCTCAATTTTGCTCTAATGACTCAACCAACCTTAGCTTTTCACTCATCCTCAAACAATACTTTTCATGCATATTGCATTTCATAAACTAGACACTTTGTATCTTAGCCTTGTATGGCATTAAATCATTTATAGATCCAAAAATAGGGTTATGGTAGACAAGTTCACTACCATTGTCTTGATCCTTGCTTGACATGATTGGATGGTTGAATAATTGCTTCAACTACTTCTGTAAAATCCTAGGATTCATTGCCAACTCGATGACCAAAGATGACATGCTCAATGTTTCTCTATTATCAACACTTTCACTCTTTAAAGTGTTCTTCAAATATGTCAATTTTTCCTTGACACAAATTGTTGACACTTAATGTTATCAACACTCTCTTTGGTGACTTTTCTGTGTTGATGTATTTAGCATCAGACATGCACTTCCACATAGGCTCCGTGTTTAGCATGTGGAAGTTATGCCTTTCAGAACCTTAGGAAATTCACTTTATGAGTTAATTATTAAAGTGAATGACCTTTTAGATTAATGTGAGTTTAATTAAGTTAAATGCCTAAGTTCTTGGCATTATTAACTTAAGTGAGTTGATTAAATCCTAGTTGTTAGATCTAAAGTGAAGGGGAGATTTAATCTCAACCCTTGATCACTTTAGATCTAGGGTTTTGGATTTAGGGTTAACTCAACATAATAAAAGGTAGCCTAAGTGGGAGGATGAGACACACACATAGTGAGGAGATCTCATTGATTGGGTGAAGAGCATTGCATCTGAGTGTGAGTGGGTAGGGTTAGAGGAAGGAGTAAAGGGGAAGCAAGGGAGATATTAGCCAACCGACAAGATTGAAGGACTGATCTTGAGGTTTGTAGAGCTTGGCTATTTGTTGCATTGTATTTTCCTCAAATCTGCCACTATCCTAGGATGAGAGCCCAAGGTTTTATTTAATAAAATCAACTCAGATCTGGTTTTCCCTTCAGGGTTTTTTCCAGGGGTGTTTACCCATATATCTTGTGCAATGTGTATGGTTTTAGTTTTATGCTTACGCTGATTAATTCGTTTATAACCTAGTCATGATTTTAATTAATAAAGTGATTTTATTCGAAATTATTAGCCGGGTGTTGGGTTGAGATAAATTAACATTCTGCTTGGTCATGCGACCACCTCTTTGGCACCAACTCCAATACTTAGTCTTTCTAATGTATTTGTCCTTTGGTTGCACCTAGTGTTGTTGTCATCGACATTTCCAATGCAATGCTTGCATTGTCTTGACAATCTTACCTAATCAAGAATCTTCCAAAATAATTTCTCCAACAAAATTGTCATTTCTGATGTGTTTCTCAACACTTCATAATTCTGTTGATCCTTTATCTCTCTAACACACTTGGTATCTAGAAAAGTGCCAACGATTGATTGTTAAATACTACTTCCAAACAACACAACAATTTTAGCACCCGATTTCTCAATATTTCCAACACACTTGTTTGAATATCAATTTCTCTCTCTTTCAACATCCCCTTGAACGTTTGAATTTTTTTCTCATTGCCTTGATAAAAATATCTTCCACATGCTTTGTTGTCTTATAGAATTCTATTTTTACCTTTCCTTTTTCGTGTAACTACCTCAAGTGGTGGAAGGGAACAACAATGTGCTTCATCCTTAAATGATATGCAACATTCTTGTCTTTGTCACAAAACAACACAATTGGATTTTCTTGTTTCTCACCAACCCTTGTGTTGTTGCACCACTTTTGTTTGTTTGTGACAATTGAGTAATTTATGTTGAAGACAACACAAATCAACATTAACCACCACTAGACGCTCATAACTATGGAGAAAAGGCTAAATTATTTATTGATGACTAAAGTCAACAATTAGTTTGACTAGAATGGAGCATTGTGTGGCAAATTAGTTCAAGTGGCACACATCTATGCAAGGAATTCTTTGATACCCATGTCATTCCTTGTTACATCAAGGACACATTAAATTCCACATCTCATTGAATTCCATGTAATTCCTTGTTACAACAAGGACACATTAAATTCCACATTCATTGAATTCCATGGTCACTTCAGGACTTGAATTGGTCAAACAAAGCTCATACTAGTCAAATTTCTTCATTTAATGAAGGTGTACTTGCCCACACCTGGACTAAATGCAAGTACATGGACCAAGACGTGACATGAAGCTCCATTTTCTCTCCAAGGAAATATACAAATGAGGGTCTCCTACTATTTTCACAAGTTCAATGAAAGTAGAATTATGCTACAAAATTTTTGCTAAACATTGTTAAACCCACATGCTTCAATATTTGTTATTGAGCTTCATGAGTGGTTTTGCTATCAAATTTTTGCTCAATTGGACATTTTATAAGGGGAAATGTTGTTGTTTTCACTCCAAGATTGAGATAGAGTGTTCTAAAGAGGTTGGAACCCCCAAAGAGAGAACTTCGAGACTATCTCCTTCACTCCCTCAAGGTGAAATATTCCATTTTGTATTTAGTCTTTTCTCTTGATGTTAATACATACCTTGATTTCTCCCCCCCCATAAATCTTTTCATGCCATTTGAATTCACGTTTTCATTGGTTTTGTGCTAATTCTTTTGGATTATAATCAATCTTGTTAGGAAATAGTAGGATTGCGTTTACTCTTTTTTTTTATAATTATTTTGTACATGTAACCAAGCACTGCCCCGCCCGTCGCTACTGCCTGTAAGCGAGAGTGAGATATTCTTCATGGCTTAAGAAGAGCCTTAACCAACAATTGACTCATGAAGAGAAAAACATGTCACAAGCAAGATTGAACTTGGGCGTGAAGGTTAACTATTCTAACTCTCAACCACCCAAGCTAGACCCAATTGACATGAATTGTGTTGTTTACTTGTGTTGTGTGTGGGTCCATTTCTTTCTCTAACTCAAGATCAATCTTTCAAGGGGTTCCTTGTAGTTTTTTTTTTTTTTTTTTTAATCTAATTTTCATAGTTAGTTTCCCCTAATTTGTACATATGCATGCTTGGGAATAGACTAGATTCATTTTTCCACTAACCTATTATTGAGTGCCTTTGGTCACCCTGTGCACCAAATCACACACAACATACTAATGAGCATATTTGAGGATTAGAGCTTGAATCTCATCCTCTGTTGGATTTAAGACAATTTCTTCACCATTCATTGCTTTCTAACAATCATAACCATAGTGTAGATCACTTCTTTGCCCAACACACAATTGTGAGGCTTGTCAAGTTTATACTTTTGCATTTGCTACACTAATGGAAAACTGTATAGTTGTCGATATTGTTTTTGCACAACTACATGACCGTAGGTTCACATAGTCACATAGTTCAAGCACTGTGCTCTGCACAACATACATAGGTACACTCCGTGGCTTCATTTATGCCAACATAGTTACCTTAAAAAGTGTTTTTTACTTGTTCGGAGGGTGATAGGTTGGAAGATATTTTTTCCATAATTATTTACTTCTTTATTTGATGTTTGTTTGATTAAATTGCAATAAATTTAAAGATATTTGGAGTAGAAGACAAACAATTTTTTCCAAGTAGTTGTCATTTATGTGATTTTTTTTCAAGCAATATTTCAAGTTCAACAACTTCACATCACTCTTTGCACACAAAACTTACCCCATAAGAAATTAACCTCTAAAATTCACCCCTTAATCTAATAAGTAATTCAATAGTTCTTTAAAGAATTCACTAGCTTACAACCCCTACATTGACATCCATTCGTGTGAGGGTGTAGGGAACATAGGGCTAGCATATTTTGTTGGAAAACACCCACAATTAGATTGGAGTAGGACTATGGAGTTAGGCATCCAAATAATACTCCAATGTTGTAAAATTTGGAAACTAGAAGTTTACTCTAGTGAGGAGAGGAGTCCACGAGTATTGAAAGTCTGGTTATGGACATGTCTCGAAAGATAGACAAAAGACTAGGCTAGGCTAGAATAGTGTGTAGATTTCCCATCCATATTAATGTGAGTGTTCCCCAACACGTGCATTTGTATTCCTTGATCCATGACTAGTGAAGAGGTCACTCAATGGCCCATTTTTAGGTTTCCACCTAGGTGACATGCTTATGGATTGAGAGTAGTATCTAAGATGGAAAATGAGAAATCCCTTTGGATTCATCCCCCTGGGCAATGATTTCTATAATTGTCTCATTCTCACTTTCACTTGGTTGACACCATCGACATATTTCATTATTCCCAAAGGAGGCACATTTGGAAGGCCCTGTTATAATTTACAGTTTGCTTGAGCCTTGTGTTGATGTGTTTTTTCCTACCTATGGTAAATTTGGCCCATTGAGGTTTTCAAAATAAAACTTTACCCAAGAAGTGCCTTGGAATACCTCAAGTTCTAGAAGGATCACCTTGTAGAGCTCTTAAATATTTTTGTTTCAAAAGAATGATTTATTTTATCTTATTTTAATTTTTAATTTTTTGGGCTAAGTTTAAGAGTGTAGTGTTGTTAATCATTCTGTTTCACTATACAAACCTCTTGTGTGGCTCAAACTTCCCATCATTCCCCTTATCATCATGTGGTGCTATGTCCATGTAGAGCATTGGTAAAAGATTCTACACCTAATGCTACATTCCTCCATGCCCCATTCCTCCATGCAATTTTTCCCCCACATCGCTCCATTCCTTCATAACCTCTCTCCCATCGCACTTTGCACCTCTGCATGCCCTCATCCATTCACTTTCTTCTTCCCATGTTCCCTTCCACTGCATGATGGTCATCGTTGTCAGACCACGCTGCCCTGCATCAACTACAAATGCTGAATGTGAAGATGGGTCTTTTTGCCCCTTGATTTTAATTCTTTGTCTACATGATTTGAGTTTGAAAGGTTAAAGTTTGGTGTTATTGCTTGATGACATGTACCCCTTTGGTGATTAAAGTTGTACATATGTATACATAACAATAAATGGTAATTTAACTCCACCATCTTTCTAATTCTCCTTTGGGGTTGGCACTCATACTATGGTGTGCAACATATTTAGAGGATTTAAGCAAAGATGATGGCAGTACTTGTGTGATTGAAGTATTTCAAAGAGATAGTGCCAATGAAAGAGAAAAAAAAACTATTTGCTGGAGATACTATGAATTTGTTGGCGTAGAGTAATAATTCTTTCAATTGGTCACTTGTGATATGGCACTTGGAGAAACTAGAGGAAGATTGCAAAAGGAACATAATGTTGACCTTAGGATTAGTAACCATAGGTTCTATTAGAGGTTTGTAACTTGCATGAAGTGGTCGATTGGTGTGTAGAGATGTTTGATTCTCATTGAATAGTGATAAAATTGGATAGAGAGGGAAGGGTTTAGATGTCCCTTATCTTCGTTGTTTTCAGGATAACGTTGAAACTTTTGGAGCCCATATGGTTTTACAAAATGTTTGATTTTGATTCATTCTTGAATCCTTACAGTGGTGGATTTGCCATTTCGAACAAATGGATGGTTCAACCCAAAATTGAGGCTATGAAGTTGCACTAGGCGAATATCATGGAGTTGATTGACCCCTATCGAGAGACGACATGGTTATTCACTCGATTGATTGGATGGGATTCCACTATGTTATGTATAGGTATGTAATATTTGTCATTTACTATGCTAAAAAATGGAAAACAAGATTTCACACCGGTTGATTGAGTATCGTAAGACTAGGAAGTTCTACATGTTTTCTTATCTAATCTTTGCCTTGGTTTTCAACAAGACCTTTGAGAATTTATTGATAGGGTTGATGTAGACCCTAATGTTGATAATCCATAATGAATCATTATAAAATTTGTCATCTATCTTGGTACTTTATGGGTGGAAAAGTTGGAGGAAATTGGCTCACAGGGTCCATTTTAGGGACATGTCTCAATTTGGTGATTTGGGGTTTGGAACCTTCCAAAGCGGGTTTGAGGCATCAAACAACACTTTTTGGGGCCAAAACTTTGCAAACATAGCTTCCAACCCTTCAACGTTATTCTTCACATCGAAAGCTTTCCAATGGTGCCTCAATCAAAGTTTGTATGTGGAAGTTATGCCTATTGCATGTTGACCTACACTATTGACCACCTTGGCACCGAGTGGATGCCATGTCAACCCTCATTACTCACACATGTGGGGCTAGTCATGTGTGGAGTTCGGAGAATATTCTAGAGGGTCCAAAAACCCTAACACTAATTGAGGGTTAGGATTGCAAAAACCCTAACTCTAACACTAGACAACTATCATGCCATGTTAAATATTGCGCTGCTAGAAAATGAAGGGGTTCCATTCTTTTGGTATTGTTATTTTTCCATATTTGAGCAGAGCATCTAGGAGTGGAATATTGAAGCATAACAAAGGAGGTAGAATATTTTGTAGTGTCCATGGAAACTCCACAGTGCGTGCTTGTTTCTTTGTACTTGCATTTCATAATGGAGGAAAGAAAATACAACATGGGCCTCACCTTCTAGCTGGATTTTCTCTCATATTGGATTTCCCAGGTCACATCTTGTTTATTTATGTGGATGGCGTGTTCATTTTCTTATTTCTTTCATTTCGATTTTAGTTATTTCCATGATTTTGAGCGCGACTCTAGTAATATTGAATCTGAGATCTAAGGTAATAAACTGCATAATAAAATATTTCAAAATATTGTAAGATCTGTTGTGACGAACTGTTCTAGTGGAATATCCATGGCAATCTATAGATCATATTGGTACCATAGTAGGTTTCTTTGGAGTTTTGTGGGAAGTTGCAGGATCTAGGAATTGGTTTAAGAAGGAAGTCTCAACACCCTAGCCATGGTGGATGAGACTAGTTGTAACAACCCTTGTGATGAGGTAAAGACGAGATTTTCAAAGCTAGAAGAAAAAGTCGTTGATATATGTGCAACATGGCGCTCCTCATGATGGCTCTAGAGAATAAGTTTGGACCTTTTGGGGAGGTTGGTTGCTTTAACTCAAAATTTGGATTAGATGAGAAATAGAGATATAATGAAGCCCCCAAAAAGGAGTTGAAAAACGAGCTAGAGAAAGAACAATCAAGTTCCAATGTCATCACTTCTTCACAATCTCTGTTTGAAATGGAAGCAAAAGTGGACATCAAACCATACCAAGGTGAGATTGAAGTTGAATCTTTGGTTGCAACAATTAGAAGTTTATTTTAGTGTACATAACATAGGAGAAGAGAAAAAAATTTCATTGGCTTGGCTGAAATTAGAGGGCCATTCCCTAACTTGGTGGGAAAGCCACACAAAGACACTTACATTAGAGGGTGATCCCCCAATAACTAAGTGGGAGGCGTTTAAAACCCTCATCAAGTCTTAGTGGTACCCTATTGGGTAGGTAGAGGACTAGTGGATCCATTGGTATCACTTCAAGCAAAAACAAGGGCAAAGTGTGCAAGAGTACACCATCAAGTTTAGAAAAATGGCGATTATGTTAGGTATATCTCCCATGAACCCAAACATACTCCTAAAGTATTTGGGGGGTCTACACAATCATTTACAAAAGTAAGCGATTCTCTGTAAACCTAGGACAATTGATGAGGCTTGTGTGCAAACACAATATTTGGAGAATATAGCCAATAAGAAAGGACAACCAAGTGCTTTCAAACAAAAAGACCACCGAGATGCTTTGGAGGGGAAGAAAAAGTGGAAAGGGAAAGACAAGAAGACAACAACCATTGCACATCATTCCAAGGATCCAAACAACCACTACAACCATTGTAATATTGATGGTCACATCGAATATAGGTGTTGGAACCACATCTAGATTGAATCTAAAGAATTGTAAGAAGGATGCGAAGAAGAAGAACTTGCTAGCCATGGATTTAGGCAACTACGTAGAGAGAAACTCAAATGTAGATGAAAAGATTGTTTGCACTATAGTGCAGAAGGAGGTGAACCTAAGTAGCTTTCATCACAAGGAAGAGAAGGAGATGACTAAACTCTTATATATTGAGATCTAGGTCAAGAAGACAAAGATGGATGCTCTATTCGATTCTGATTCATAGGCTAACTTCATAGTAGAAGATCTGGTTAGTGAGCTTGGATTGGAAGTACATGATGATCCTAACCCATCTCCATTGGGATAGGTAAATAAGGATGTAAAGCTCAAGGTCACTAAACAATCTAAGATCAAATTTGCTATAAGTGCAAACTATGTTGATGAAGTGGAGGTAGATGTAGTACAACTTGATGTGTGTGGTGTAGTGTTTGGAAGCCCATATATGTATATGATTGATGCAATCTTCAGGAGGAGAGAAAGCTAGTACCACTTAATCAAGGATGGGAAGTCTTTTATCATCAATGCACACAAATGTAAATCCTACATCTCTCTGGTAAGTGCTAGCCAAGCCAATAAATTGTTTAGTTCTAATAGGAAGTTTGTATTACTTTTCTTAAGAGAGAATCAACTAGGTGATGAATTTGTAAAAGTAAAGATATTTATGGAGGAATGTACTAAAGAGCAGAAATGTCAGTTGGAGGAGTTGTTGCATGCATATAAAGAAGTGTTTCAAGAGCCTAAAGGGTTACCACCTAAAAGGGAAGTGGATCATGTGATATAGTTATTATCTGACTCCCCATTGCCAATTATTGGGTTGTACAGATTGTTTGTCCTGGAAATAGATGAAATGAAGAAACAATTGCAACAACTCCTGGAGTAGAGAGTAATTCAACCAAACACATGACCTAAGAGTCACCTATCATCATAGAACCTAAGAAGGACAGGACTTGGCGAATGTGTATCGAATACAAAGTTTTGAACATGATCACCCTCAAGAATTGATATCGTCTGCCCATGATCAATGATTTGTTAGACCAATTGTAGTGTGTCAAGTACTTCACCAAGTTGGATCTCAAATTGAGATAATGTTAGGTACAAGTTAAAGAAGAAGACACCTGGAAGATCGCCTTCACGACAAGGAAATGTTTATATGACTGCCTGGTAATGCCTTTTGGTTTATGTAATGCACCACCTACATTTATGCATTTGATGTATGATGTATTGTGTTCCTTTCTAGATTCATTTGTGATAGTGTACTTAGATGATATATTGGTTTATATCTCTACCTGTGAAGAACACATCTTATACCTCATGCAGGTGTTAGACTCTAAAAAAACATCAGCTGCACCACTTCTTGCCACAATAGACATAACATAGTTATCAAATCAACAAGAACTCTGACCTCAAAACGAGAACCTGGCCCAAAAAACCCATATTTTTGGGTAAAAAACACTAAAATCAACCCCTGAATAAAAAAAATGGTGCTACCGGTAGCACCCCTTTTTGGGGGGTGGTTAAAATTGTGACATGTTTGAAATCACGGCCTTGACAAGTGGATAAAACCTTCAAATTGACCCTCAAATCTAAAAATGTTTTGCCTATTGTGACATGAAGTGGTGCATCTACAACAAAAAATGATGCTATAAATTTTCATAGGTACTGTACTTCCCAACAAAGCTCCTAACTTTAGTGAAATTAGTAGGAACTAGCCGCTTGAGGATTTATCTTGATTTCCCCTCGACCAATCACATACCCCCAAAATACCAATGACTACCAAGTTCAATAAGAACTTTGACCTCAAAACAAGAACTCTGGCCCAAAAAACCATAAGAACTTTGACCTCAAAACAAGAACTCTAGCCCCAAAAACCATATTTTTGGGTAAAATACACTAAAATCAAGCAATGAATAAAAAAGTGGTGATACCGGTCATCCTTTTTTGGGGGTTGGTTAAAATTGTGACTTGTTTGAAATTGTGACCTCGACAAACGGGTAAAACCTTAAATTTGATACTCAAATCGAAAAATGATGCTACTAGTGGCACCAATTTTATTTTTGGAGTTAAAATTTAGACTTAATTGAAACCATGATCTTGACAATTGATACCATTGTAAATAAAAAACTTAAAATGGAGTACTAAATCGAAAAATGGTGTTCACAAAAAAAAAATTAATTATTAATTTTTGATAGATTTATATTAATTTTTTTTTTTGAAAATTTAACCATTTTTTAATAAATTTACATTGAAATTGAAAATGAAAACATGAAAAGCAATAAAAAAAGAAGAAGAAGGTAAAAACAAAAATAAAATTAAAGGAAATTTAAAAAAAATGCCTCAAAAGAAAAACAAATTAAATTAAAAAAAAATAAATAATAAAACAAGGAAAAAATAAAAATAAAAACAAAATACCAAAACAAAAAAGTTAAAATAAAAACATAAATAAATAATTAAAAAAAACAAATGAAAAAACAAAACATGGCAAAAAAAACAAATGCAAAAACAAAACATGGCGGGGGGAGGTGATTCATTGGATCGCTGAACCCCCACTGCGCCAATGCAAAACCCAATCCGTTGTCTCTCCCTACACCCTCCCCCTCTCATTGTTTGCCTCCCCTCCCTCATTTAGAACCCACGATTGTCAGCATGGCCGCGGGAGGGCGAGAGGTGGTGGGTTGGGTTTTGCGTGGGCATGGGGTGAGGGTGTGGGTGATTCCGAGAATCGCCCTCCCCATGTTTGGTTTTGATTTTTTTTTTTTAATTTTGTTTTTAAAGTTTTTTTAATTTAATTTATTTTTTGTTTTTGTTTTTGTATTTTTTTAAATTTTGTGTTTTTTCAAGGTTTGTTTTCGTTGTTTTTTATTTTATTTTATTTTTTATTTTTATTTTGTGTTTTTTTTGAAGTTTTTTTTATTTGAAATTTACCTTTTTAAATTTATTTATTTTTTGGTTTTTTAATTTATTTTTAAATATGTTTTTGAGAAAAAAGGGATTATTTTTCATTTTAAAAAAGAAAATGTATTTTTTTAATTGTAATTTTATTTWAAAAAAAGGGTTTTTTTAAATGTAAATTTATTAAAAAAAAATTAATAAATACATTTTTGGGTAACATTGCTTTTTGATTTATGAGCCAATTTTAAGTTTTTTATTTGCAATGGTACTAATTGTCAAGGCCATGGTCTCAATTAAGTCACAATTTTAAGTCCAAAAATAAAATTGCTGCTACAATAATATCACTTTTCGATTTGATGGTCAATTTTAAGGTTTTATATGCTTGTTAATGCCGTGATTTCAAGCAAGTCACAATTTTAACCACCGGCTCCCAAAAATGGTGCTATGGGTAGTACCACTTTTTGAAACATTGGTAAAAATAACCACCAAAAGTAGCCTTTAAAAAACTGAGAAMTTTGGAGAGTTYTAGTTACKTTGGTAACTTTGTTCTGGTGGTAAGAGTTTTGAATGGGGGAAGAAACATTTCCTAATTTCCAGAAGAAGCTTAAAATGCCTAATTTGCCTAAATGGGGGTTCTTGCATTACCTAATTTGCCCAAATGGGGGTTCTTGCATTATCTAATTTGCAAAAACCTTTTGAGGTGGTCATAGATGTAAGTGGATATGCTATGTGAATGGTCTTGATGCAAGGAGGTAAGTAGGCATGCTAGCTTTCTAAAATATTTCATGGTAGAGGCCTAAACTACCTTACATATGATAAGGAACACTATGCCCTAGTTCAAATTGTTAAGAAGTGGGAGCACTATCAGATGGGCAAGAAACCAATATCCACACTGTTCACCATCAATTGTAGTATTTGTAGGCCCAAACTAGGCTTCAACAAACCAAACACTACAATTAGATGGGGTTTTTGTAGTAGTGTCATCTAGTCATCAAATATAAGAAATGCAACACTAATAATTCGGTAGACATGCTTTCAACGCCACCCACATCCAAGATTACAATTTTGGGAAATCTTATGCACATTGAGCCTTTTACCCATGATGCATACAAAGAGGCATACATATACGATGAGAACATAAAAGAGGTGTTTCGACAACTACATGTCCAAATTTGTGTAGAAGAAGGTGACAATAAGGCTAACTAATACTATCATCTCCAAAATGGGTTGTTTTACAAGCTAGACAAGCTCCATGTTCTTAAAGGTGAAACATTGCAGCTATCAGAGAGACTCACACCTCCAAGGTTGCAAGACAGTTTGGTGTTGGGAAGATGTTCACCAATTTACAAAAGTATGTGTATTGACTTAGAATGCAAGAAGATATAGCTTGGTTTATTAGAGAATGCATACTTTGTTGTACCAACAATCCTAGTAACATAAAACAAGCTTTATACCATCCCTTACCTGTACTAACTAGATCATGGGATAACATCTCCATGGATTTTGTGGGTGGTTTGCCAACAACTAGGAAGGGGCATGACTATTTGTTTTTGGTAGTTGACATGTTCAACAAGATGTGCATTCTTGTGCCTTGTAAAGGTCTGGGTGCACTTTGGGATAACAAGGAGCATCATCTTAAATTGGGATACCAAATTTTTTATTTTCTTTTGGACTCCTTTTTGGGAGAAGATAGACACCAAGTTGAAGAGATCTACAACTTTCCATTCACAAAGAGATGCAGAAACATAAGTAGTCAACATGACATTGGGTTAGCTTTTGAGGGGTTATAATTAGAAGCATCCATAGACATGGAATGGAAATTTGATTTATATTCAACACTCTTATAATAGGGTGGTCCACACTTCTATTGATAAGTCCCCTTTTGCAACTTACTTTGAGTATTTTCCACCTTTGCCCTTGGATGTTGGATATGGACAACAAGGAGGAATAACAAAAGACATCACAAGAGATGTATTAAAAGAAAAAAAAAATTGTTAAAAAGATTAGGCATATCCATTTTCAAGTACAAGAGACATTGAAGAAGTTGCAAGAAAATTATGTTTGGCATGATTAACACATGATTGAGAAAACATTCAATGTGGGAGACAGATTTTGGTTGCATCTAACAAAGAAAAGCCACACGGTCCTGGTAAGAAGATCAAGGATCTGTGGTATGGTCCTTCTGAAGTATTGGAGAAGGTGGGTTACAATGCCTACAAATTTAGTCTACCCACATATATGCGCATTTACTTAATAGTGAACATGGAAAATTTGAAACTCTATGAACCCTCTATGTGTTGAAATAATGTAACTGCAAAGTGTATTCTGATTATTATTTGATATATTATTCATTGGATCAATCCCCATTG
>ML796582.1:0-20187 GCA_009831015.1 Picea engelmannii
ACTATATACAAGCTAACTCCCTTCAATCCCCATTAAAAGGAGGCCAATTCTCCTTAATGAGGTCAACAAAGTCCTCCTCCTCCAACCATGCAGGTTTATAGTCGAGAGGAATGGGATGATTTCTTCCTAATTTACCCATCTCTATAAACACAGGGGAATGATCGTAATCTTTCCGCACACCAACCCACTACCTTATATTGAATTTATCACTTGCTAAAGTTTTATTTACTAAAAAACAACCAAGTCTTTTAGCAATCCTGGATTTTCCCACTCTTAGATTTCTCTTGGTTGGGACAAATATGACAAGTGCCACATTCAATAAGACAACTATTGTAGTTTCTAAAGAAAACAATTTGATAAATTATATGAGATAGTAGCATAACCCCAAATCTTAGCTCCACCTAGAGATTTTTTTAGATCACCACATACAAGAAAATTATTTTTATTTATTAAGTCTAGAGAAAATGTAACATACATGATATAATCCCCAATTTAATTAATGAAGAATGTAGATATGAATGTGGCTATGGCCAAACAATGTAATATGCAAATTGTATTTCTGTTTTTAAATAAATAAAATGTGATACCAGCTGTTGGGGGACATGGAAAGAGATGGGGCCTAATATTTCCACAAGAGAAGGGATTGTCTAAGAGGGGTCCAAGGTGGAAATTATTTATGGGCATTAATTCAAGCCCATTTTTCTAACTTTTATTTATCATTAGGGACAACCTTTTATTTTTTGGTTTAGTGTTTGAGAGTCCCATCATTAAACTCATGTAGGAGGGTGGGTGTAAAAAGTCACATCCCATAGTTATTGAGAACATGGAGATGAAATACATTCAACATTGGGCAGAGTGAGCATTCAATTGGCTTGGGGTAAAAACAAATTTGTATGGCCAAAGAGGGTAGTTTTACATGCATTATTTTGCATGAACAACAAGCAGAGAAAAGGGAAAAAGAGGACTCGAGCTTGAGAAACAATGGAGGGAGAATTCTGGAGTGTTTTTGGAACTAAATATTGAATATATAGGTTGTGAGGCCTGGCGAGTGAACTCTTGTGTGATTTGAACCATAACATCAAGTGATTGTTGTTGTTTTCCTGGTAGTTTTTCCTAGCAATGAGCTCCTTTGATTTCCCAGTAGTGATATTCCCAGCTACCTATGTCAGAGAGACCCAAATAAATGAATGGTGCATTCTGATGGACTGGGAGCAGTGAAGGGGCACCTTTCTTGGGTTGAGAAGGTTAAAGGAAGATAACTGGTGGAATTCAGGATAGTTGCAGGAGAGTGCCATTGGGTCGTGGGATATCTAAGTTGTGAGTGGACTATGAGAGACACCCTTTCTTGTGGATTCCTAGCCCTAGCTCAGGGGTGACTTGTCGTTGAGATCTAGAAAAACAAGTATATGGCTGGGTGGAACGTCCTTCCTAAGGAGTTGGTTGTACAACATTTTAAACAGATAAGTGCTTATCTATTCTATGAGTTAATTATGAGTTTAACTGTCGTGAATTTTTACTCTATGAATGGGATTGAATTATTTTTTGTTGTGTGAGTTATTATATGCATTCATGCATGTTTTAAAATGTTGTATATGCATTTAATAAATGGTATGGGACATTATTTAAATCCATGTATAATTCGTAGTTGGTAAGCTATAGGAATTTAGTTAGCATAAAAATTTCAAATTTATGTTTATTTCTGCATGTAATGTTCCTCGGTTAATCTAGGGAACATTACAGATTGGTATTAGAGCTCAATGTTTGACACTGAGCTTGTATGGGCCAATTACCAACATGAATTTGGAAAATTTATGGTTGCATATTTCGTTCTATGATGAATTTGGGGAAAAATGGTGACCCTGAAAGAAATCCCCAAATTTGTTGGTAGCTTTGAGTTTGAGTGCTTCAAAAGAGGCAAAGAATAAATTTATGGTGTCAATATGCAAGTTACAGAGTGAAAAATCATATTTGGAAGTCGAATTTTGTATTTTCATGGTGACTGAGAAGTTTGGTGATCGACGACCCATATTATTTTGACCTGGAGAATCAATGACTTAGATTTCATTTGTGAAGTTTGAAGAGGGGGGTTCCCAGTAGGGTTTCATAAATCACGTTTTGAAAAGACCTTAGAGTGGACATGAGAGAGTCCAAGGGAAGAAACCGATGGCACATGCCCGAGAGAATGAGAGCCTTTGATATTGATCGATATTTCAAAAAGCCATTGGATTTCACGGGGACTGTTTTTGGAAAAATTATGTTTGGGAAGTCTGGGGGTAACTTCTCATTCTGAAGAAGTTAGTCCAATTGAGTTAAAGGTCGACCAGTTGAATATTTTTGAGAATATATGGATTTTTGGATGAGAGAGATGTTGACTATTGGATCCTTTGAAAAGGTATCTTTATAAGGGTCCATTCGGAAGGTCTAGTGGTGGTTTTGTGTTTTCGAAAGAACTTGTCTGATTGAGGTAACTAGTGTGCAACTTGGAAACATGAAATGACCAGGGTTGTTGGTTAACACGATCATTGACTGTATGATCTATCAGATGAGTATGCTATCTTGTAAGGGTCACAGGTAGAAGAGAATTCCACATTATCTTTCCATGTTAGTATGCCATGTCAGAAAGGGTAGGCGAATTAGAGAGTACTATGTGGAAGTTAGGTACGGTTGGGAACCCGTAGTGGATTTTGGTAAAGGTAAAGGTTTTTGAAGGGTTTTGGAAGTAGTGTTTCCGATGGGAAATGTATGAAAGGGGTGTTTCTAATAGTGTTTCAGACCACGTATTTTGGGAGAACCTGTGTACCCAGTAACTTGAAATTCCAATAGCAAGGACCCAAGAATAAGGTAATTCCGATAGGTTACAGGTTCGAATTAACGAGTTGTTACAATAGTAAATCAATGATTTTCTGTGAAAAATTTCAGTTTTTGAAGGCCTTCATATTGCAGGTATGTAGTCTCTATAGCTTAAATGAAATAACTCAGTGAGATATTTCCAACGAGCTATTCTGGGAGTTAAAGAGAGATTATATAAGAAAGTTACAGGTGAAATAGTGCAAGGAAAAAATTCAGTACTAGTTTACTTCCAAAGGGCATAACTCCTTGCTTAAAAGTTCATTTGGGGTAGAAGAGAATTCTATGGAAATCTTATGAACCATATAAGAGTACCATGGAGCTGGATTTGGAATCTGGGTACATAAAAATGTACATGAAGAGAAAGAAGACACATATAACATATAAGGCTAAACAAGGAAAACAATAAAAAATTATATGGGCCATAACGTTTAGCTCAGAACTTAGATTTTGGCAGACGAATAGTTGATGGAAAGGTAGTGAGGAGGAGAAGACATATAGAAAAACAAAAAAATGATCTGAGCAACAAAGTTTGTATTCAACTCAAATGAATACGACCGATGGCCATTAAATAATAGAAAATTTATGCATTATTTTTCCAAAACTATGTATGTATATATATTTTCCCAACAATAAATTTTATTGCATGCACATTTTCTTGCAGAAGTAAGAGGTTCATGAGGGAATTTTGGTTCTTGAATGAGAACCGGAGTCATGGAAGATTCCCAAGGATCCTACAACCACGAGAAGGAGGTCATAGGTATACATGTCAACATGGGAAATGTTGCGACATAGTCTAATGGAAGAAGAGGCATGCATGAACTTGTAACTATGAGAAGCCTGCATAGAGAAGTGTAGAACTATAGGGAAGATAATGAATGGATTATGAAATATCAAGAGGGGATACTACAAAGTATGAATATGTTTCATAGTAAATAAAATAAATACTTTGGCACAAAGAAAATGGATAGTGATAGGCATGTGATAACATCTAGATCTCATACCATAAGGGATGAGCATGGGAATGGAAATAAATCAAGGAGAATGATCATGAACCATCATTCCCTAGAGAAATCCACTAGAAGAGCTCATCCAATATCAAGGTCAGGGAGAAACCCAAGTGTGTATCCTATTAGGAGGTAGAGGATAAGGCCAGAAGAAGACATCTTGTAAGGTGAACTCAGGAAAATCAAGCCACCAAATTTCAATCGTGAGCATAGGAAGGGAGACGAGGCCAAGGCTTGGCTATTGAAATGAAGAAATATTTCCAATTGCATGATTATCCCTCAAGGGTAGAAACAAGAATTGTAACCTACCACTTACAAGGAAAGGAAACCATGTGGTGGGATCAATTTAAGAAAGCCAAGCACCGTAATAAGAGGAAAGTCTCATGGAGGGAGTTCAAAGGATATTTCCAAGAGAAATAATTTTCCTAGCATTACTATGAAAGAAATATGAAATAATTCTTTAAACTCAAGTTGGAAAGCATGACAATGGATAAATATGAGAAGCGGTTCTTTGAGTTGTTGAAGCATGTGGGATTAATAAAGGATGAGAAGGTCAAAATCCAAAGGTTTTTGAGTGGGTTACCTTCCTTATACAATGACAAGATACACTATTACAACCCTAGGAATTTGGAGGAGGGAATAAGGAGAGAAAATAATCTTTATGAGTATAGCAGAGAGAGACCAATTTTCTAGAAATATTGGAATGAAAAGATGAAAGGAAAGAGGCATAAAGGTTTTAAGACACCCTTTTTCAAGAAGAAATCACAAGAAAATTGACAAGGAAATTCAACCTAAAATGAGCACAAGTTTGCAAATTCATTTGGGAAAAGGCCAAGGCAATAACCAGTGCAACGTTGGTGATGTGAAGAAAATAACTTGTATAGAGACTGCCCTCACAAAGGTGAAAGAATAAGGACTTTCCACAATATACAGGAGGATGAAACAATGGAATACATCAAAGGAAACATACCAAGGATTTATGCATCATTGGACAACAAGCAAGCAAAGTATCAATCCCCCATGATCGAAGTGGAACATAATATTAATAATCATCCCATAGCAATTTTAATTGATTATGGAACTAGCCATAGTTACATAAAATCTAACATTTTTCAAAGATTTCACTTACACAGGAGTAATCATAAGAAATATTGGCTAGTTCAGTTAGCCACAGGGGCTAAGAGGAAAATCAATAAGCTGGTTGAAGATTTCCCAATAGTCATGAATGGACTTAGCAAAAAGGTATATGTGAACATTGTACCATTGGGTTCATATGACTATCTAATTGGCATGGATTTTTTGGAGAAACACCATGATGTCCTAGACTATTAAAACAAGACAATCACTTGTCTCAATGAGGAAGGACAAGGAGGAAAAATTCAAGGCATTTTGAGAGTTGTGGCTTTTAGAGAAATTTCAACCATGCAGTTGAAAAAGAGTATCAAGAAGGGATGTCAGATTTTTGCAACCCATATGGAAGAGGAAACCAAAGATAAAGTGGAAAATATTTAAGACCATCCAATATTGAGGGATTTTGAAGATGTTTTTTGGGAAATCCCAGGACTTCCACCAAAGACAAACATTGATTTCTTTATTGATTTTTGTTAGGAGCTTCCCAAGTGTCCAAGACACCTTACCAAATGGGCACACCCAAATTGAAGGAGTTGCAGATGCAACTTGAAGAAATTTTTAAGAAGGACTATATATGTCCAAGTATGTCACCTTGGGGAGCCCCAATGATTTTCATGAAGAAGAAAGATAAAAATTTAAGGTTGTGCATTGATTTTAGACAGCTGAATAAGGCCACCGTCAAGAACAAATTTCCCTTGCCAAATATTGATGATTTATTTGATAAGTTGAAAGGTGCAATAATATTTTCCAAGATTGGCTTGATATTAGGTTATCATCAAGTGAGGATAAATGAAGAATATATCAAAAAGACACTTCTTAGAACAAGATATGGGCATTATGAATTTATGGTATTGCCACTTGGGCTATCAAATGACCCATATGTTTTCATGTGACTAGTGAATGGAATGTTGAGGGAATACTTGCACAAGTTTGTAATTGTGTTCCTAAATGATATGCTAATCTACTCAAAGAAAGAAGAGGAACATGAACACCATTTAAGAATGGTGCTACAATTTTTAAGAGAGTATAAATTGTATGCCAAGCTAAGTAAGTGCATATTTTATCAAGAGAAGATTCACTCCTGATGGCATATTATTTCAGTAGATGAGATAACAATTGATACCTAGAAGATAAAGGCCATTAAAGGATGGCCAATGCCAAGAAATGTGATATATTTCAAATCATTCATGGGTCTTTTTGATTATTACTGAAGATTCATAAAAGGATTTTCAAAGATTGAAAACTTAATCACTTCTTTACAAAAGAAGGGAGTGGAATTTGAATGGATTTCCAAGTGTGAAGAGAGATTTCAACAGTTGAAATACATTTTGACAAGTGTGCTAGTCTTGAATATTGCAGATCCGGATGAACATTTTGTGGTGTGCACTGATGCATGGAAGGAAGGGCTCGATGGAGTCCTCACTCAAAAGGATCATGTGGTATGCTATGAGTCCCAAAAATTAAAAGAGCATGAGAATAATTATGCTACACATGACTTGGAATTAGCGGCCATTTTTCATGCGCTAAAAATGTTGACACAATACCTCACAGGGAGAATATTTGAGCTAAGGATAGACCACCGTGGTCTGAAACATTTTTTTGGACAACCAAAATTAAATGATAGACAAACTATATGGCTCAAATTCCTTAGTGAATATGAATTTGAAACTAAACATATCAAAAGACAACTAAAATAAGGTGGTTGATGCACTCAACAAAAGAGAACATGAGATGCATATGATAACCATTAGCATGCACAACACATATTTAAAAGAAAAATTTTTAAAAGGAGAAAACTAAGATCAACAATATTTTCAAATAAATGAAACATTACCTCACAGGGATAATATTTGAGCTAAGGATAGGCCACCATGGTCCGAAACATTTGTTTGGACAACCGAAATTAAATGCCAGATGAACTATATGGCTCAAATTCCTTAGTGAAGATGACTTTGAAACTAAACATATCAAAGGAAACTAAAATCATGTGGTTGATGCACTTAACATAAGAGAACATGAGATGCATATGGAAACCATTAGCATGTACA
Source organism: Picea engelmannii (assembly GCA_009831015.1). Taxonomy (NCBI): domain Eukaryota; kingdom Viridiplantae; phylum Streptophyta; class Pinopsida; order Pinales; family Pinaceae; genus Picea; species Picea engelmannii. Next base: position 7,034 of record ML796582.1, read on the forward strand.
ACACATATTTAAAAGATAAAATTTTAAAAGGAGCAAAATAAGATCAACAATATTTTCAAATAAAATAAACATTACAGCAAGACAATTTACATCAACAATTTAAATATTATGAGTTGCAAGAGAGGATCGAATACTCATGTACAAGGGGAAAATATATGTGTCAAATTATGGTGAGTTGAAAAACACAGTGTTGAGAGAAATGTACAGTGTGCCATATGTTGGGAACCTAGGATATCATAAGACAATTGAAACTATAATAGGCCAACACTTTTGGCCAAGAACGAAGAAAGAAGTGGCTAATTATATAGCCATATTCCTAGAGTTTCAGAAGGTGAAGACTGAGCATAGAAATCTAGCGGGGATGTTACAACCATTGCCCATTCTTGAGTGAAAATAGGATGTGGTTACCATTGATTTTATTACAAATCTACCCATAATAGTGAGGAAACATGGTTCCATCATGGTGGTGGTGGATAAATTGACTAAGGCTACATGGAAACAATATTGCATAAATCTACATGAAATAAGTTGCCAGGCTACATGGAGTTCCCAAGGCAATAATTTCAGACAAAGATCCAAAGTTCACATCTGATTTTTGGAAAGGTTTGTTCAAAGGATTTGGGAAAAATTTAAATCTCAGTTCAACGTATCACCCAGAGTAAGATGGACAAACATAGAGGACAAACATAATCATTGAAGACATACTCAAAATGTATGTGATGGACTAGTCGTCAAACTGGGAAGATTATATCCACCTAGTTGAATTTGATTAAAATAATTGGTATCAAGATTCATTAAAAATGATCCCATTGGAAGCATTGTATGGAAGGAAGTGTAACACACTAGCGAGCTAGGATAACCCAATAGATAGAGCTATGATTCGGCCATATTTGTTGAAGGAAATGGAAGAGAAGATAACAAGGATCAAGACAAATTTAAAAGTCACCTAGGATAGACATAAAAGTTATGTAGACAAGAACATAGTTTTTAGAGATTTTAAAGTGGGTGAACATGTTTTTCTAAAAGTGAAATAGAAAAGAAATTTGCTAATATTGGGTTGCTTCCCAAAGTTTGGAACAATATATTGTGGGCCTTTTGAAATAATAGAAAAGATAGGGCCAGTTGCATACATGCTAGCATTTCCTGCCTCCATGAGAATGCATAATCTATTTCATGTATCATTATTAAAGAAATGTGTGCATGAACCTAACCAGATAATTGATTGGACTATCATCCAGGTGGAGCACAAAGGGGATTTCTGTGTGGAACCAATATGCATCTTGGACCAGAAAGTCAAAGTGCTTAGGAACAAAGAAATCATCCTGGTAAAGGTTCAATGGACCTGCTACAGTCCTAAAGATGCAATGTGGGAGAATGAAGAAACCATGCAGAAGTAATACCCACAATTTTTTGACAATTTTGAAGATAACAAAAGCTAAAAATGCAAGACTCCATTTTTGGGAAGCTAGATTTTGGAACCACATCTCAGAATTCTTGGTCAACTATGTTGGTAGCCATGATAAAATAATGGTGTATCCCGATGGAATGAGATAAGTGAAGGGAGAAGATTCCTTGGGTTGACAAGATTGAGAATAATAGGATATTATGGTTGGAACTGTTGTTGGGGTTGCAAAATTTTAGAATTTTTATTTATTTTTAATATTGTGATGTAAATTTGTATATGTGTTTCGACACGGTGTTATGCAATGGATGGTGCACAATTGTAGGGGAGGGGGAGTGTAAAATCCCCTCTATAATCCTCAGTTTAATTAATGCATAATGTAGACATGAATGTGGTTATGACCAATCAATGTAATATGCGAATTGTATTTCTATTTTGAAATAAATAAAAAGTGATACCAACTACTAGGGGACATGGAAAAATATGGGGGTTGAGTTTTCCACAAGAGAAGGGTGTAATATTCCAGATATAAAATAGTATGCAGAACATAAATAATTATCTAGAAATGGTAGATAAACAACGATATAACCAGAACAACACCACAATAATACCAAAATAATACCAGAATAACACCAGAAAGAGAACTTTGATTACTGAGAGCATTGTTCACTTGCCTCTTCGAGGGGGAAACCTCCAACAAAGCAGAGATCTATTACAATAATATCCAAGAAAAAAATTCTCATACCCTCTACTCCTATTTATACTAAATATGTCTATCAAAAGAACAATCTAGAGGAAGATCCTTCTAGAAGCGAAAACTTCTACTAGGTCTTCTTACATTTGACTTGTTCTTCCTTATTGCTAGGCCTTATTAATATTGACCTTTATTACATGGAAATATATTATTCTACCTACGTGAGGGGTTAGGTCCCTAACACGCCCTCTCCCTTAAAAACAACGTTGTCCTCAAGGCTTGAGATGAGGAAATTGCTGCAGAATGGTAGATGGTTCCCAAGTGGCATCTGTTGGAGTTGTATCTTTCCACTGGACTTACACTTCCTTGATGGTTCGCTGACACAAATGAAAATCACGTTGGTCCAAAATATCTTGTGGATGCATCCAAATGGAGCCTTCTTCGTCCAACTCGGGAAGGTTGGTTGAGTTTGGCACTTAGTTTCAATCACCTTCTTTAAGCAGGAAACATGAAAAACAGGATGGAACTTAGAATGACTGGGCAAAGCTAACTGATAGGCCACCTATCCTACACGCTTGAGAACAATATAATGACCATAAAATTTGGGCGCCAGTTTCTGACAATGGTCATTCTTAAGGGAATTTTTCTTGTAAGGTTGCAGTCGAAGAAACACCTGATCTCCTTCTGCAAATTGGCGTTCATAGCGACCTTGATCTGCTTGTTGCTTCATGTGATTCTGGGCCATGACCAAATTCTCTTTGAGGGTGCGGATAATAGCCTATTGAAATGTAATCGTTTGGTCAACCTCCTGGACCTTTGAGACACCTAGCAAGTATGAGATAACTGAAGGTGGCTTTTGTCCATATATCGCTTCAAAAGGATTCATGCAGGTAGTTGTATGGTAAGAATTTTTGTACCACCATTCAACTAGTGGTAACCATTGAGCCCACTGATTTTGCCTTTCAGGTGCAAAAAACCTCAAATATGTTTCCAAACATTTGTTGACAACTTTAGTTTGACCATCAGTCTGGGGATGATAAGTTGTGCTGATATGAAAATGGGTGCCTTGTAGCTTGAACAGTTCTTGCCAAAAATTGTTGGTGAAAGTTGGGTTGCGATCAGAAACAATAGAATGAGGCATGCCATGAAGCTTGAAGACTTGATCCATGGAAACTTGAGCCACAATGGAGGCTGTAAATGGGTGTTGAAGAGAACATAAATGAGCATACTTAGAAAGATGATCAACTACCACCATGATGACTGATTTATTTCCTGATTTAGGTAAGCCTACAATAAAATCCATAGAGATATCCTGCCAAATAGCAGGTGGAATCGGAAGCAGTTGTAATGTGCCAAGATATTTGCCTGTTTCTCCCTTGTTGCATTGACACACATCAAATTCAACCACAAAATTTTGAACGTCCTGTTTCATACCATCCCATAAAAAATAACGTTTGACCCGGTCATAGGTTTTGGTAAACCCTAAGTGCCCAGCGGTGGGTGTAGCATGAAGCTCGGAAAGTATTGTGGATTTAAGTTTTGAATGTTTACTTAAATACAAACAACCTTTGTATCGAAGCTCATTATTGAGCCAAGAGTACCCTGGGAGACTGGAGAATTGACCTGCAATTGTCATATCAGATGCAAACTTTTGGGATCGTGTAGCCATTCATGGCGAACAACTTGGAGACAATCAGGTACAATGAAGGAAAGAGAAAAAAGGGACCCTTCATCTTCATATTTTTTGGAAAGTGCATCAAGAACCACATTGACTTTGCCTTTCTTGTAAATGATATCATAATCATATCCAAAGAGCTTAGCCACCCATTTTTGTTTCTCTGGGGAGGAAAGGCATTGTTCCAAAAAATTCTTGAGGCTTTGATGATCTGTCTTAATTTGGAAGCGTTTCCCCAATAGATAAGGGCACCACAGATCCACACCATGCAGAATAACCAACATTTCCTTTTCATAGATTGATTTTCCCAAATGTCTCTCTGAAATTTGTTTGCTGGTGAAGGACAAAGGCCGACCCTCTTGCATAAGGATTGCGCCATTTCCTTTCATGAAAGCATCACATTCCAGGACAAAGGTCTTTTTGAAATCAATAAGGGCCAGGACTGGAGTGTTGCACATACCGTCTTCAAGGTTTGAAAATTCTGAGCAGCTACTTACGTCCAAGTGAAAGAATTCGTTTTAAGGAGAGCAGTGAGAGGTACCACAATATTTCCATAATTATTAACAAAATTTCGATAATAACCCGTTAAAACATAAATCCACAAAATATTTTGAGAGTATTTGGGTGAGGCTAATATTGCATAGCTTCAATCTTTGTAGGATCCACCCTGACACCGGCCTTGCCAACAAGATGAACCAAGTACTCGACTTCCAAGGCACCAAAAACACATTTAGATTGTTTGAGGAAAATTTGGTGCTGAGAGAGTAGATGGAGAACTCAATCCATATGAGCAAGATGGGTTTTCCAGTAAATACTATAGATGAGGATATCATCAAAGAAAACTAAGACAAAATGATGGAGAAAAGTACGAAAGACATGATTCATGAGGCTTTGGAAAGTGGAGGGAGCATTTCACAAGCCAATGGAATGACCAAAGACTCATAGTGGCCCTCATAAGTTCTAAATGAAGTCTTAGGAATGTCTTCCTTGTTCATACGGATTTGGTGGTAGCTAGAACGAAGATCAAGTTTAGTAAAGAACTGGGTGCCACTCAATTCATCCAAGAGGTCATCAATGACAGGAATGGGAAATTTGTCTTTAATGGTGAGTTTTTTGAGGGCACAAAAGTCAGGAAACCTACACCAAGAACCTTCTTTCTTAAGGACCATGAACATAGGATAAGAGTACGAGATCGTACTAGGGCGGATAACACATGCATTGAGAAATTCTTGAACATTTTTCTAAATTCCATTTTTTTTGGAAAATGGATGATGACAGGGATGGATATTGGGAGGAAGGCTTCCTGGAACAAGGGGAATGGAGTGACCATGAACACCATGGGAAGGAGGGAGTCCTTGGGGAGTGGAAAAAACCACTTGATGTTCAAGGAGGATGGATTGGAGGTCTTGCGGCACAGAGAGTGTCTCAGTGGATTGTATGGCATGGAGTTGGGAAATAATGCCATAATGACATTTTTTTAGTAGCTTTTCCATGTGATGGGAATTGATGATCTTTGGGGAACCGACAATCATGCTTTGGAACTTATATTGTTGGCCCTCCAGGTAGAATTGCATGGTTAATTCCTTAAAATCCATGAGAATGGGACCCAAAGTCCTTATCCATTCTGCACCCAACACAATGTCACAACCACCCATGTTGATATAAAACATATGATATTTCATGTGGTACTCACCAATTTGGAGACACACATTTTCAAAATGCCCTCCACATTTCATGGAACCGCCATTGGCAATCATGATTTGAAAATTATTAATGACACGGATATAGAAATTAGTTTCTTGGGAAATGTGGCGATGAATAAAATTATGGGTGCTTCCAATACCAAAAAGAAGATGACCTTCCTATGCTTAATGTAACTAATTAGCTTGAGGGTTTGGGCATCATAGAAGCTAGTGAGAGAATTTAGGAGAATGATCGTTTCTACTTCGGGAGGGTCTAAGGGAGGGGTCATGTCAGTGGGTTTAGGTGACACAGACACAAGGGGAGCCTCAACATCATCTTCCGAAACATCCTCCGAGATGGACATAAAAATATTTAGTTCCTTAGACTTGTGGCAAGGAAAATGTTTGTCATCACAATTATAACAAAGGCCTTTTAGTTGTCGTTCATCCATTTCGGCCCTGGTCAATTTCTGGATCTTTAGTGGAGTAGAAGGAGGAGTGGGAGTGATTGGTTTAATGTGAGGAATAAAGGAGGGTTTTCGGTTTTGAGAAGAGACAACCTGTTGTGCTTCCTTAGCTCTTTTAGTAGTGTCCACCCAACTATGAGGCCGAGCCATGAGGACATGGGCACAAATCTCATCCTTGAGGCCACTGATAAAACAATATCGGAAAAAAGCATCAGACATGCCCTCTGTATGAGAATACAATCACTCAAAAGTGGCTATAAAGTCTTCCACTATGCCATATTGTTTCATCTTTGTCAAATTGCCTAAATGGTTGGTGTCAGTGCCAAAGCTGTAATGTTCCCGACCATCAACCCCATGGTCGAGCCAACATTACTATGCAGAAAAACACTACTGTAACATATTATGCATTCTTATGAAATACAATTGCTTAATTACAGTTAAACACAACATAAGCAAATTAATACCGTTAGCATACATAATCCACGACATTAACAATAATTCATGAATATAGCGGAATACATGTAAACATTGCTAGAATCACGTACATGCATATTTAATTGAAATTATACGCATGTATATACTTATCTTTTAGACTAGATGTAATTCACCAACTGTGTGTAGACCTCCCACGAAACTCCCAGCGTTAGACCGCGCTGCCCATCACTCTCAGCAGTAGATCACTCCCGAGCTGGGACTAAGCTCCACCGGGTAGGGATTCCTAGGATAGGCAGGGAATACAGGAAGAAAAACAGTCACAGGAGAAGGATTCTCTCCTAGGAGCCACTTATGCCCACTACCCACAGAATCTCATTCCCCACATGTCTGTCCCACCCCAGGAGTATACACCTTCACTGTCACCAAGACAGTCCATCGGCTGCTAAACTCCCTTCCCTTGGGCTTCAACAATAGACTGGATCGGAAGTCTCCGAGCTCTGTGGAAGCTATAGGACTCCTTCCAGGATTTCTCACTTCCTTCGCGCATTCTCTCACCTAGAGAGAGTCGCTCATAGACTGGGTAACTTGCCTCTTCAACAACAATCACTTCCCTCACACTGGTTAGCAAGCCACACGTAGTCTAGCACTGCGTGGCCACAACAGTCAATTGGGAAAATGGGTATGGACACCCGAAACATAAACGATCAACACTAAAGCATAGTGCGGCTATGCGATTACATGATGCGTTAAGATTTCCAGCAAGCAACACAAGATGCACGACTCAACAATTACGGAACATTCGGTTCTCCCAACCAACAATAAGGAACAAAATCACCTCTCTGGTTTCAGAGATGCGTGAGGTGTATAGAGGTTCAATCACAGAGGCCAAACATGTACAGATGGAGGATGGAGGAATTGGAAGGTCGAAATCTAGGTTCAGGTGATGGTTGGAGGAATGCCCACCCAACTCCTACACAACAGTCGACGGAATGGAAAGAGAACCCCCAACACGACTCATTTCCTGGGTTAAATCGCATGCGCCTGGGTCAACACATGTCACCCATGAAGCTGCATGCATCCCTCCCCAGGAACTTAGGACAAAACATAGATTTCACATGGCTTTTGGGATAATATTAAAATATTATTCCCAAGGACTTAAGCCCCTAGGCTCCACACTTAGCCTCTCTTTCCAACCTTCCAGCCCCCAATCCCTTACCTAGGTTTTGTGGAAGCTTATTCCCCCATCACTCATTCATCATGGTCGGTCCACATGCAAATATGTTTTGTATTAATACTGTGCTTAATTACATGTACAAAAAATAAGCTCCTGGCCTTCAACACTGAGGCTCCCTGGCCTACTAACACATAAGCCCACTAGCTTATATAACTTGGATCACCAGCCTTATAAACTTGAATTATAGTTCATAAACAAGCTTTATACTTCATATACATGATTTACAACAGTGCTTGGCCTTGGGGACATTACAATCCCCTCCCCTTATTTTTGCACTGTCCTCAGTGCAACTTTACATTGCATCTGCAAGCTTTTCAAAATTTTCAAAAAGATGCGGGTACTCTACCTGCATAACATCTTCATGCTCCCATGTCGCATCCTCAGGACCGTACGAGGTCCACTGGACCTTTACAAGCCCTATGGCTTGATTCCGGAGCTGTTTGTTTTTCCTGTCCAATATGCACATAGGATGCACTTGCAGGACACCTTCTTGCTCCACCTAGATCACATTCCAATCAATTACATGATTAGTATCAGGCGTATACTTTTTAAGAAATGAAGCATGAAACACATTATGTACAATCATGGATGCAGGTAATGCAAGCATATATGCAACTAGCCCAATCCTTTCCAGTATTTCAAATGGCCCACAAAATCTGGCTGCCAACTTGGTGCAACTTCCCAGCTTCAAGGAACTCCTGTTAGCTTTCACTTTCAGGAAAACATGATCGCCCACTGTGAACTCTCTGTGGGTTCTGTTCTTATCAGCATAACTTTTCTGCCTGTCCTGGGCAACTTTCAAATTTTGATTAATTTTTAACATTTGGTCCTCCATCTCCTTGAGAAACTCTGGCCCAACTACTGTTCTATCAGTTGGATTATACCAGCTCACTGGAGTATTTCACTTTCTTCCATAAAGTGCTTCAAATGGGCTCATCTTCAATGATGCATGATACCCATTGTTGTAGGTGAATTCTACCAAGTGTAGGTAGTCTTCCCATCTTGATGGTTTGTCCATCACATACATTCTCAGTATGTCTTCTATTACTCTATTCACCCTCTCTGTCTGTCCATCAGACTCAGGATGATAAGCTGTACTAAAGTTCAGATTCATTCCGAATCCTTTGAACAATCCTTTCTAGAAATTCGAGGATAATTTTGGGTCTCTGTCGGAAACAATCGTTTTAGGAATTCCGTGCAATCGTGCCACTTCCTTTATGAAAATATCAGCAACATTTGCTGCCTTGTGAGTAGTTTTCAGTGGAATAAAATGGGCAGTTTTTGTAAGCTTGTCCACCACCACCATGATCGAATCATGCATATTGCTTGTTCGGGGCAATCCTGTAATAAAATCCATCATTACTACTTCTCACTTCCACTCAGGAATGGGTAAAGGTTGCAACAACCCTGCTGGGTTCCTATGCTCAACTTTAACTTCCTCGCACTCCATACATCTAGTGATGTATTCAACAATCTCTCTCTTCATACCCAGCCAAAAGTAATGGCTCTTGACCACTGCTACTATTTTATGATATCTAGGGTGCCCTGCATAAGGCACATTATGCATCTCTTGCAAAATCATCTATTTCAAGCACTGGACATTGGGTACAAAAAATCTGTTCTTGTACAACAGTATTCCATCTGTTTCCAATTTATAAATTTCCATCTTATGTGGCATATTACCCTGATGTAGCTTGGCTACCAATTCTCTGTATTGCAGATCTACATTTGCAGCCTCCAGAATTCTACTTTTAATATTAGCCTGATACATGCTAATGGTTGTAGCATGTAATTCATGCACCCTCTTGCCGAGTGCATCAACCATTTTATTCTCCTTTCCTTTGATATGCTTGATCTCAAAGTCATACTCACACAGAAATTACAACCACCTACTTTGTCTAGCATTTAAGGTTGGCCGATCAAACAAATATTTCAGACCGTTATGGTCTGTTCTAAGTTCAAACCTCCTTCCCATGAGGTAATGCCTCCATTTCTTTAGAGCATGAACTATGGCTTCCAACTCCAAGTCATGGGTTGCATAGTTTTTCTCATGCTCTTTTAATTTTCTGGACTCATAACAGATTACGAATCCGTTCTGACTGAGGAGCCCTCCCAGTCCTTCTTTGCATGCATCGGTGCATACTATGAAATCTCCATTTGGATTTTCAATCCTCAGGATTGGAGCACTGGTTAACAACTGCTTCAATCGCTGGAAACTTTCCTCACATCCCTCTGTCCAGTGAAACTGCTTCCCCTTTCTTTGCAAGGAAGTGATAGGGTGAGCTATCTTGGAAAACCCTGCGATGTACCTTCTGTAATAACCAACCAATCCCATGAAGGATATAAATTCCGTTACGTTCCTTGGCGCTGACCATTCTCTAATGGCTTCAATCTTCTCAGGGTCTACCGCTATCCCATCCTTCGAGATAATATGTCCCAAGTAATGGATCCGCTCCTGATAAAACGAGCACTTTCTCAGCTTGGCATACAATTGGTGCTCTCTTAGCACCTGTAACACCATTCTTAGATGTTGTTCGTGTTCTTCTTCGGTCCTGGAGTACACCACAATGTCATCCAGGAAGACGATGACAAACTTGTCTAGATAGTCCCTGAATACTCCATTCATCAAGCTCATAAAAACAATGGGTGAATTTGACAGTCCAAACAACACCATTGTGAACTCGTAATGACCATACCTTGTTCTAAAGGCGGTCTTGTTGATGTCTTCATCTTTTATTCTTACTTGGTGATATCCCGATCTTAGAACTATTTTTGAAAAGATCTTTGCATCCTTCAACTGATCGAAGAGATCATCAATCCTCGGCAGAGGATACTTGTTCTTCACCGTTACTTTGTTCAATTGCTTGAAATCGATGCACAATCTCATCGTTCCATCCTTCTTCTTTACGAACATGACTGGGGCACCCCAAGGTGACATGCTTGGGCGTATATACCCCTTCTTCAGAAGTTCTTCAAGTTGCAGCTGCAACTCTTTCAGTTCTGGCACACTCATCCTATACGGAGCCTTTGACACTGGAGCTGCTCCAGGCATCAAGTTCATAGAGAAATCGATATCCCTTTTCGGAAGTAGTCCAGGTACTTCCCGGAATACATATTCAAACTCTTTAAGTACCTCATGATCCTCAATACTAGACACCTTATCCTTAGGCGTTTCCCCCACATGGGCTGCAAATAATTGACAGCCTTTTCTATAGCAATTCCTCAGTTGCATTGCTAAGATTTCTCTAACAGTAGAAACTCTATGAATTCCTTGGATGGCTCTCTAATTCCCTTCTTCATCTAAGCAAGTGAATTCCTTGTTCCGATAGTCCGCATGGTGCTGGTCCAACCAGTCTATCCCAATTAGACAGTGATAAGAGCCTAACGATAGAATGTTCAAATCGACCTTCATGCTCAGTCCATTCATGTATACAGGACAAGACTTGACTAACTCCGTGACTTTATTCTTGGTTCCTGTAGCTAGATGCACTAACCAAGACTTTTCATGTTTGTGATCCAGGGGATCAAATTTTGCTCAAAAATTCAAATTTCTCGGAATCGCTTCAAATAAAACGGGAGCATAGGCCTCATCGTCACGAACCCAACGCAACTTGTTTGGGTTCAAACGAATGTCGGGAGAGAAATATATCACATTCTGTTCAAAATGACAAACAGGTAAAAAAAAAGGATGCTGACTGTACAGTCCGTACGGATGCTGACGTGGAAGACCATACGACATGTGGCAGGTAGTTGTGTGGAAAGTTGGCATATGACGTGGCTTGGTTGCAATGAATGGGATAACGACACGTGGCCTAATCAATGGCCGCCACGTGTCACCTATATATTGGTTTAAAATTTATGTTGTTGGCCAGATTCGGCCCCGTGACCTCCGGGCAGGGTAAAGCCTTGGGAAGGGCCACCCAACCGGAGTGCCCACATGTATTAATTAACATATATATATATACATTTGATTTTATTTGAGTTTGAAATAATGTGAATTGGGGCACGGACCGGGCCGGGGCTAAGCCCCGGCCCACGGTTATATATGTATTGCATATGACCATTGTAATATGCGTTTAAACCCGCGGTTATATATATATATATATATGTGTGTGTGTGTGTGTGTGTGTGTGTGACCATTGTGGTATGTGTGCGGTTAAATATATAACATGTGACCATTGTGGATGCGCGTGTTTTAACCCCCACGGTTATATATATGGTTTAAACCTTAGCCCCTATTTGTATTGCGCGCGGTCATGTGGTGGCCATGTGCCCATGGGCCTTGGTGGTTAAGGGCCAATGCGTAACCGTTCGACAGTTTGTACCGATTGTGCGGTTGCGCCCGATGCTGAGTTTTTCCACATAAAATCACGTGGGGGCTAGGTTGAGGCAACAAGGGTGCATTTTGGCGATCCAGAGACAACAAGTTTGAAGGGGAACTTCCAGGAATCCTATCTTCTTCAATTTTTGGCCAAACGAGGTGCCGAAAAAGCCCAGCTAGGGGTTTTTGGACATTCTGAAGCCATTGAAGCTATCTATTTGGCATTTTGAGAATTGTAAAGGACATATTTGAGCACTTTGAGAAAATAATACAAAAGATCCATTGAAAGCTGGACCAGGAGATGTAGCCCAAGAGAGGGGTGAACTCCTTTATCATTTGTTGTGTTATGTGTTTTCTGTTCACTGTTTATTGTTGTTGTTTATATGCATCTTGAATGAGTAATTTTTATAAAATTTGTGTTGCAAAATTGATCCATTTGCATTTTAACACGTGAATTAAATCTTGCAAATAATTTCAAGAATTCAAGTCTTCTTCATTTTTAGATCAAGTTGGTATCAGAGCATAGGTTTTTGAAGACTTGATTATTTGCAAGTGTTTTGTTTTCTGATGCTCACAAGGTTGAAACTCACAAGAGGAGAAGGTCAACTTGTAGAGTCAAGTTCTCATCCTTCAAGAAGGAAGATTATATCATCATCACAAGCTTCAAGGAGACATTCACCAAGTATGGCTCATGAAGAGAGTCATGAACATATTCCTATAGAATATGAAGATCTCAGAAAGGCTGTCATGGAAATGAGAGAACTGATGAAACTCTTGATGGAAAGGAATACAAGGTTGCAAGGTGAAGGCTCCAACCCTTCAAAGCACAAGGGGGACAGTGGTGATAAAACTCCAAATGGAAATGGAGGGAATGGTGCTTCTCCACCACCCTCACCTCCTCCTCCTCCCCCTTCTTCTTCTACCAGTTCAAGACCTCTTCCAAATTCTCCAAAAGAACATGGTAAAACTCCTTCACAAATTCCTTTTTTAAAGCTTGATATTAAATTTGAATTGCCAATGTACAATGGAGAAGTAAATGCTGAGAAGTTAGATAATTGGATTCGTCAGATTGAGGTGTATTGTAGGATACAAAAAATTCAAGATGATGAAACTAAGATTCAGCTTGCTTCTTTAAGATTGGATAGTGAAACACTCATTTGGTGGGAATCCAAGACTCAAGAGGACATGAAGAAACATGGTAAAATTTTAACCTCTTGGAATGATTTTATTGTTGCAATTAAAAG
>ML796582.1:23288-33726 GCA_009831015.1 Picea engelmannii
CTTTGGGATGAGCATTTACACTACATTCAACATGCTTACAATCGAGCTAAGCACTCTTCAACTCAAACGTCGCCATTTGAAGCATGTTTTGGCTATTTGCCCAAATCTCCTTTAGATTTTATCTTTGGGAAGGACATTGCTATTAATGGTCAATATGACATTGATAGGGCAGAAAAGTTCATTGAACAAGTTCAGTCGATACATCAAATGGTGCAAGAGCAGTTGGAAAAGAGTCAAGCCAAGTACAAGACAAGACATGACAAGCATCGTGTTGATCACAGTTTCCAAGTTGGAGATGAAGTTTGGCTTTACATTAGTAAGGAGAGGCTTAAAGGAGAAGGTAAAAAACTGAAACCAATTCGATATGGTCCTTTCAAGATTATTGACAAGATTGGTAACAATGCTTTCCGTTTAGATTTGCCTCCTTATATGCAAATGTATGCAGTTGTTAATGTTGAGAATTTGAAATTGTTTGAGCCTCCTTTGATTGATGATCACAGAGAGAATTTTCAGATTCCTTCTATAGATTATTTCTCCCCAGAATATCTTACAGAACTGCATGAAGACACAATCCTTGACAGGAGAATGAGACTTCAAAACGAGGAAATGTGGAGTATCTTCGAGTTGGTCTTAAAGGTACAAATACAAGCAAAGCTAAGTGGATTGAGGTTGGAAAGGTGAGGGAACTATACCCTCATCTTCAGATAGACTAAAAATAGTCTTTTGGAGGTCCAAAAGATTTCCAATGGAAAGGTGTGATCCAGGGGATCAAATTTTGCTCAAAAATTCAAAGTGCTCGAAATCACTTCAAATCAAACGGGAGTGTAGGCCTCGTCGTCACGAACCCAACACAACTAATTTGGGTTCAAACGGACATTGAGAGAGAGAGATATCGCGTTCTGTTCAAAATGACAAACAGACATAAAAAAGAGATGTTGACTGTACAGTCCGTACGGATGCTGACGTGGTAGACCGTACGACACATGGAAGGTAGTTGTGTGGACAGTTGGCATATGATGTGGCTTGGTTGCAGCGAATGGGATAGTGACACGTGGCCCAATCAATGGCTGCCATGTGTCACCTATAGATTGGTTTAAAATTTATGTTGTTGGCCGGATTCGACCCCGTGACCTCCGGGCAGGGTAAAGCCTTGGGAAGGGCCGCCCAACTGGTGCGCCCACATGTATTACTTAACATATATATACATTTGATTTTATTTGAGTTTGAAATAATGTGAATTGGGGCGCGGACCGAGCCGGGGCTAAGCCCCGGCCCACGGTTATATATGTATTGCATATGACCATTGTAATCTGCGTTTAAACCCGCAGTTATATATATATATATATGTGTGTGTGTGTGTGTGTGTGTGTGTGTGTGTGTGTGTGTGTGTGTGTGACCATTGTGGTATGTGCGCGGTTATATATATAACATGTAGCCATTGTGGATGCGCGCTTTTTAACCCCCGCGGTTATATATATAGTTTAAACCTTAGCCCCTGTTTGTATTGCGCGCGGTCATGTGGTGGCCATGTGCCCATGGGCCTTGGTGGTTAAGGGCCAATGCGTAACCGTTCGACAGTTTGCACCGGTTGTGAGGTTGTGCCCGGTGCTGAGTTTTTCCACATAAAAGAGCATGGGGGCTAGGTTGAGGCAACAAAGGAGCATTTTGGTGATCCAGAGACAACAAGTTTGAAGGGGAACTTCTAGGAAGCCTATCTTCTTCAATTTTTTTCCAAACGAGGTGCCGAAAAAGCCTAACTAGGGGTTTTTAGACGTTCTGAATCCATTGGAGCTATCTATTTGGAATTTTGAGCATTGTAAAACACATATTTGAGCACTTTGAGAAAATAATACAAAAGATCCATTGGAAGCTGGACCAGGAGATGTAGCCCAAGAGAGGGGTGAACTCCTTTATCATTTGCTGTGTTATTTGTTTTCTGTTCACTGTTTATTTCTGTTGTTTATATGCATATTGAATGAGTAATTTTTATAAAAGTTGTGTTGCAAAACTGATCCATTTTCATTTTAACACATGAATTAAATCTTGCAAATAATTTCAAGAATTCAAGTCTTCTTCATTTTTAGATCAGTTTGCTTCTTATCAAATGCAAACATTCTACCACTCTAGGGTCTATATAACTATGGCTAGCCCCTGAATCAACTAAAATAGTAAATGGTTGGTTTTTTATCATACCTTCTACTTCAATCATGTGTGACTGATACTCAGCTTGCTTGTTGTCCAGGGCTGCGTAGATCCTTGGAATTCTACTGCCCATGTCCTCCATTGTTTCAGCCTGCTAAACATTGTGGAGAACTCTTACTTTATCATTTCTGTGGGGGAAATCCTTGTACCTATGGTTTTCTTTACAACCCCAACATTCCATAGGTGGTAGCCTTAACATTTTCCCACCCACTTCAGCCTTCCTGGGCTCTCTAAGAGACGACTGTCCTTGAGGACTGTTTGTGAAAAAGGGTGGTTTATTTCCCCTTTGCCTCTGTTCTTTCTTGAACTTTTTTTGGTCATCCCAAGCCTTCCGAAAGGGAGGCTTTTATCTTTGTTGTTCAAATAATAACTTCTCTCTTCTTATCATTTCTTCCATAGTCTTTGGGTCATCATACTGAATCTTATCCCCAATAGGAGGCGGTAATCCACCCAGGTACCTCTGAATCTTGAAAAACTCATCTTTGATGAATGAAACATACTTCATTAATTCCAAAAACTTTCATTCATACTCATCAATGGTCTGGTTGTCCAGCTTGAGTTCAAAGAACTCTTTCATCTTTCTGTCATAATATCTTTTCGTTAAGTATTTCCTCTCGAAATACCTCTTGAATTCTTTCCATGTGATGTCCCTTTTGTTGATGTGACGCACCTACACAAGTTGATCCCACCACATGGATGCCTTTCCCTTCAATTGATACATGGAAATCCTACCCTCTGCATGAGAGGAATAATTCTGCAGTTGAAAGTATTTCCTCATACCAAGCAACCAAGTTTCGGCATCTTCCTCCTTCTTATGTTCTCCATTGAATGTTGGATGCTTGATCTTGTTCATTTCCCCTTTCTGGTAGGATGGGCTTGAACTTTGGGGAGCGACGACGATGTCTGCTGAAACTCCTTGATCTTCTTTTCCTCTCAGGGGTCCTGTGACTCTCTGTATTTCTTGAGTCACTCTCATTTTTCAATTTCTTTTCTATTCTTTCCAGACTCTTCAACATCCTTAAGTTGAATTCACCCTGCTTATCCCTGACTTTCATGAGCGTTCGACTATCATCTCAGCGAGCCTGAGCATCTTTCTACAATCTTTCAATGATTTTCATCATATGTCCTTCCTTATCCATCTCTTTTCCTTGCCCATTAGAGTTTGATACTTCGACTCCCAAGTTGACATTCTTTCCTTCTCTTTCATTCTCTAAATTGGAGGCAATCTGCATCTCTTCCATTCTTTTCTCTCAACAACAACCCTATTTGGTTCTGGCACTTGCTAAGCTTCTGCAAACACACGTGCAGATAACAGGGATTTATCAAGTCATCATTCTTAGCAAATTCCACACATTCAAAACCATTCTGATTTAAGAAAACACCTTGACTTCACAAATTTTTTGAGTTCTTCTCGGTTCTGTAATTTTCAGGTGATAGCTCCCTCTTTCTTAGCCCCTACCCTCGTAACCAGAGGTCATGGCCAAATGCTAGACTACTAGGTGCTACTCGGGCTTTCGATCTTTGAAGATTTTAAGGTACACACATCTATCTCTCAGAGTTTCGATTTATCGAACTCGTGTAAATGGGGTGGATCGACGATCCACGTTTACCCAACATCCAACGGTTAAAAATTTGTTATGGTTCTTCTGTCTTTGAATATTTCGAGACTTTGGGACTTCGGGTTTCAGGGTTTCGGTAAACGGGAGTTCGAAATGCAGTGACCCAAACCACTGGTCACTCCATTCCCCGAACTCCGATACACGAGTTCTTGTATGAGATCCAACGATCCTCGATGATTTGGATCCAACGGTCCATATATTTTTGGAGTTTCATGAACCGGGAGTTCATGATGTAGTGACTCCAAATCTCTTATCACTTCAATCCCCGAATTTCGATATGGGAATTCATGTATGAGATCAATGACTGTGAGCCTCCCCTGATCGGACGGTCCAGATCTCTCCTAATCTTACACTTGTCAAAGCTCTTCAGCCCTAGCTTCCTCGCTAGTTGGCTGGATCTGACGGCTCACGGGATTTCGACACTTCTTCCTGGAAGCGCTTCACCATACGATTCTACCCTTGTTAATCTCTTTCACGATTTGGGACTTGGAGTGACCAAGAATTTGGCTTGCGCTCCAAGTTCACGATCCCTAAATTCACGAAATGATCCAACGGATCAAACCAACCACGATCAACAACCCACATTTAGTCTGGATCTTAGGGTGGTGAGTTTCTCCATCCTCTAACCACTTTGCAACTTCTGGCTATTTTATGGTCCTCGCAATTTCGTGAGTTCTCCACAGAGAATTCTGATCATCCAACTCTGCTTCTCAAGGACTTCTAGCTAATGACTTGGTACCCTCCTTTTGAACTTTTATCTACTTGATGCAACGGTCTTGATTCCCCGCGATCTGACGACTCAGATCTCATCGGCATTTCGCGTATCAGGATTTCGTGTGTCACGAGGTCAAAATATTTTCCACCTTCGTCCTCCCTATTCCCGAAATGTCGATTTCTTCCTGGACAATTAACGGTCCAGATCTATCTTAGATCGATGGTTGTGATCCAATCGTGAATTCACGTTTCATGAATTCTTACGAACTCACCCTTAGACCATTTCAAGTCACGATTCAGTGAAAGGCGAATCACTCTCCACGCGTCCTTTCTGATGGACGGTCCTGACGAATTTGAGATTTCACGTATCACGATTTCCACACTCCTGTGCAACTCCAAAGGGTTTTAAACCTTGTGCACGTTCTCCAGATTTGACGGTTGTGAGGGTTCTCCTTTCCTCCCAAACAGATTCTATGGCTCCAACACTTCTGGTGTGGAGTTCTCTCTCTCCCTGTGGCCATATACCACACCGGCTGTAGTTTTATAATACCGCTACACCTCCTGAGCTTTGTAACATAGTCAAGTAGTTCGTTGACACTCAGAAACATTCTGAGATCTGAAATTAGTCCTCCAGACACAATTTCTTCTCAAAACCTCGGTCCAAAGACCACTTGTCCAGCCCATCCAGGCTCAACGTTGAAACTAGGCTCTGATACCATACTGTAATGTTCCCGACCATCAACCCCATGGTCGGGCCAACATTACTACGCGGAAAAACACTACTGTAACATATTATGCATTCTTATGAAATACAATTGCTTAATTATAGTTAAACATAGCATAAGCACATTAATACCGTTAGCATACATAATCCACGACATTAACAATAATTCACGAATATAGCAGAATACATGTAAATATTGCTAGAATCACAGACATGCATATTTAATTGAAATTATACACATGTATATACTTATCTTTTAGACTGGATGTAATTCACCAACTGTGTGTAGACCTCCCACGAATCTCCCATCCTTAGACCGTGCTGCTCATCACTCTCAACAGTAGGTCACCCCCGAGCTGGGACTAAGCTCCACCAGATAGGGATTCCTAGACTAGGCAAGGAATACAGGAAGACAAACAGTCACAGGAGAAGGATTCTTTCCTAGGAGCCACTTATGCCCACTACCCACAGACTCTCATTCCCCACATGTCTGTCCCACCCCAGGAGTATACACCTTCACTGTCACCAAGACAGTCCATCAACTGCTAACCTCCCTTCCCTTGGGCTTCAGCAACATACCGGACCGGAAGTCTTCGAGCTTTGTGGCAGCTACATGACTCCTTCCAGGAGTTCTCACTTCCTTCACGCACTCTCTCACCTGGAGAGAGTCACTCATAGACTAGGTAACCTGCCTCTTCAACAACAATCACCTCCCTCACATTGGCTAGCAAGCCACATGTAGTCCAGCACTACGTGGCCACAACAGTCAATTGGGAAAATGGGTATGGACACCCGAAACAGAAACGATCAACGCTAAAGCATAGCGCGGCTCTGCGATTACAGAATGCGTTAAGCTTTCTGGAAAGCAAGATAGGATGTAGGGCTCAACAATTACAGAACATTCGGTTCTCCCAACCAGCAATAAGGAACAAACTCACCTCTTTGGTTTCAGATATGCGTGAGGTGTACAAAGGTTCAATCACAGAGGCAAAATGTGTACAGATGGAGGATGGAGGAATTGGAAGGTAGAACTCCGGGTTCAGGTGATGGTTGGAGGAATGCCCACCCAACTCCTACGCAACAGTCGACGAAATGGAAAGAGAACCCCCAACACGGCTCATTTTCTGGGTTAAATCGCATGTCCCTGGGTCGACACATATCGCCCATGAAGCTGCATGCATCCCTCCCCAGGAACTTAGGACAAAACATAGATTTCACATGGCTTTTGGGATAATATTATTATATTATTCCCAAGGACTTAAGCCCCTAGGCTCCACACTTAGCTTCTCTTTCCAACCTTCCAGCCCCCAATCCCTTACCTAGGTTTTGTGGAAGCTTAGTCCCCCATCACTCATTTATGATGGTCGGTCCACATGCAAAGATGTTTTGTATTAATACTGTGCCTAATTACATGTACAAAAATCAGGCTCCTGGCCTTCAACACTTAGGCTCCCTGGCCTAATAACACATAAGCCCACTAGCTTATATAAATTGGCTCACCAGCCTTATAAACTTGAATTACAATTCATAAACAAGATTTATACTTCATAGACATGATTTACAACAGGGCTCGGCCTTAGGGACATTACAAAAGCGTTCATAAAGCTCTGCCACAAAGTGTGTCCATGACACATACCCTTGGCGGGCATTGTTTCTCCATTGCCACCATTGCCAACGTTCTTGATCTAGATGGAGAACACCATACCGAAGTTTGGACAACTCATTTGTAATACCATACAAAGAGAAATAATGTTCCATTTGAGTTACCCATCCAATGGGATCTGACCCATCAAACATGGTCACATCCACACGCAGAAGGCATAGGTCACGCTGAAAGTGATGGGGCTGAAAATTCTGGGAATGAGAGGAAGTTTCACCTTCGATTTGCAAAGGTGGGTCAGATGAGGGAAGATCTGCAGGGATATGCAGCTTGGCGCAAATCATCGTAGTGAAGGATTCAAGCTGGGTAGCAAGGTATTGTTTGAGGTCCTCTATTTTGGCGTTGATGGAGGAATGAAAGTTTTTATTGACAGTGGAAATATTGGCACTGAGATGTATCACTTCTTGTTGGGTTTCTATGAAATTAGAGTGCAAGGCATTGAAGCGAGCTTCCAAGTCTTGGCTACGGGTGTGGGCCATGATGAAGAGGAAACACGAAAAGGGGTGGGTGGGACCACACAAAAAATGGGTTATGGGTGAAGTGTATCACATCAATTAGGGAGATGAGTTGAATCCAATGGGGTAAATCCCAAATAAGGGTGTTGGAAGGGGGTCGAGTCCACGAGAAAAATAAAATTTGCTGAAAAATGATAGCTATGACTGTGATAAGGGAGAAGAGAGAAATACAACATGATATGTCTCAAATAATGGTGCCGACATGATCAAGACTTTTTTTTTCAGTGATGAAATGCCCAAATGATTAACAAGAAGAAATGTGCAGTAATTTCGCAACTCAAATGCAGGAGACATAGTTGCACGACAATAGATCTTGTCTGTTCTATTTTTGTTTATGTCCCAAGGGTTACGGTATTCAAGGGTTCTACAGACACGGGTTTTCCTTATGCTATAGCTCTCTGATATACGTGAGGGGTTCAACAATAGTACTCGACCCACTATATCAGAGAACCAACTAAGGAGGATAGACCGTGCCCTTAGCCGTACTACCCGAATACCCAGGTACTAGAGAGTATCTTCCCGAGTGTTGTTCTCGGTGGCAATATAACAGTCAGGATGCTAATCGATTTATTTATGGAGGGATTCAGGAGATTTGGGCCGATTCATATAAAGGTGTTGACTGATGCGCTACCACTTGAAGGGGTACCAACAAGGGTTACAAGGGTGGCCAACATATGTTCTCTTAAGTACCACATGTATTTCCTACGTGTATGAATCCTCAACCGTAGGTTTATGTGCATAATGACAGATCTTTGTAGATTAAAGACGTCGGAATACGTCCCTACCCTGGAAAAAAAATTAACCCACAATTTTCTGCTGAGGAAGGTGCTCTGATACCACTTGTAATATTCCAGATATAAAATTATATGCAGAGCATAAATAATTAGCTAGAAACGACAAATAAATAATGATATAACTAGAACAACACCACAATAATACCAAAATAATACCAGAATAACACTAGAAAGAGCACTTTGATTACTGAGAGCAATGTTCACTTGCCTCTTCGAGGGGGAAACCTCTATCAGAGCAGAGCTCTATTACAATAATATCCAAGACAAAACTTCTCATACCCTCTACTCCTATTTATACTAAATATGTCTATCAAAAGAACAATCTAGAGGAAGATCCTTCTAGAAGAGGAACCTTCTATTAGGTCTTCTTACATTTGACTTATTCTTCCTTATTGCTAGGCCTTATTAATATTGACCTTTATTACATGGAAATATATTATTCTACCTACGTGAGGGGTTAGGTCCCTAACAAAGGGAGTATCTAAGAAGGGTACAAGGGGAAAATTATTTATGGGTATTAATTCAAACCAACTTTCCTAAATTTTATTTATCATTGGGGACAACCTTCTATTTTCTGGTTGAGTGTTTGAGAGCCCAATCATTAAAATCATGTAAGAGGGTGGGTGTAAAAGTAACATCCCATAGTTATTTGGAGCATGGGGCTGAAGTAAAATCAACATTTAGCAGAGTGAGTAGTTAACTAGATTGGGGGAAAAATAAATTCATATGGCCAAAGAGGGAATTGTTACAGGCATGTTTTTGCATGAACACCAAACATAGAACAAAGAAAAAAAGACTGGAGCTGGAGCAAAAATGGAGGACGAATTCTCAAGGGTTTTTGGAGCTAAAGAATGAAGAGCTAGATTGTCAAGCCTGAAGAGTGAACTCTTGTGTGAGTTTCACTATAACAAGAAGTGATTGTTATAGTTTTCTTGGTATTTTTTCCTAGCACTGAGTTCCTTTGAGTTCCCAGTTACCTATGCTAGAGAGACTTAGATAAATGAATGGCATAGCCCAATGGAATGAGAGCAGTGAAGGGGGACATTCCTTGGGTTGGGAAAGTCAAGAAGAAGAGAGCTGGTGGAATTCGAGATATCTGTAGGAGAATGCTAGTGGGTTGTGAGATATCTAAGTTGTGAGTGGGCTGTGAGAGACACCCTTTCTTGTGGATTCCTAGCCTAGATCGAGGGTGACTTTCTATCGATATCTAGAACAACAAGTCTATGGTTGGGTGGAACGTCCATCCTAAGCATCTAATTGCACAACTATTTAAAAATATAAGTGTTTATATGTTTTTCGAGTTAATTATGAGTTTAACTAATGTACATTTTTACTCTGTGAATGTGATTAAATTATATGTTGGTGTGTGAGTTATTAGCTGCATTCATGTTTTTTTTTAAATGTTGTAGATGCATTTAATAAATGGTATCATACATTATAGTTAAATCTCTGTATGATTTGTAGTTGGTAGAATATAGGAATTTAGTTAGTAGAAAAATATCAAATTTATGTGTATTTCCGCATGTAATGTTCCTCGGTTAAGCTAGGCAATGTTAAAAAAAATCCTATCCTAGTAGGCTACGAGTCTATAAACATACAACCCATAGATATTCAAGATTAGAAGCTCCTCCCCTACCTCTTAAGAGAACAACATAGCTCCTGAATATTAAGCAAAGGATTAAGAATTAGAGCATTTAAATATCCTTCTCTTCCAACCCAAGATAATACACACAGAGTGACCCTCACAATAAATAACTATAAACTTCCAATTCCCCAAAACATTCCTTAACTCCCCTATAAATTTTGATCCTTCACCCATAGTCCCTTGTAGTAGAATAATTTCTATCTTGTGAGCCTTGACGAGCCTTTTGAGGGACTCTTTTTTGAGGTGCATCCCAAAACTTAGAAATTCAAGAAGGTCATACAAATCATGGATCACCCCCAGCTTGTTGAACCCACTTTAAGAACCCCTTCAATATTTATTTTCTTTTGAACTAAAATCTCTTTTCTTGCCTTAGCTTAAGCAAGAGCTAGATTGGACTTTTCACCTCTCATTGGCCTTGAAACTTCCATATATTTACCCAATCCCAATCCTAACCCACCCTCCACCCTAGAGGCTATGGACCTTGTTCCATTTGCACTAGGTTGTAAGTCATATCCAAAAGAGCCCACGACAAAATTATCACCCTCATCCCTTGATGAGCTTTGAG
>ML796582.1:49134-106040 GCA_009831015.1 Picea engelmannii
AAAGGAGTTCACCCCTCTCCGGGCTACATCTCCTGGTCCAGCTTCCAATGGATCATTATTATTAAATTGCTCAAAGTGCTCAAAAACATGCCTTACAATGCTCAAAATAACAAACCGACTGCTCCAATGGCTTCCCAGCGTCCCAAAACCCCTGTCTGGGCTCTTTCGGCACCTCAATCGGTCGAAAAATGAAGAAGTTAGCCTCCTTGAAGTCTCCCTCTTCAACTTTGTTGTCTCTAGTTCTACAAATCGCACCCTTGCTTGAGCAAACCTGGCTCACACCTTATTTAAGTGTAAAAACTCAGTCCCGTATGCAACCGCGCACCGATACAAACCGTAGGACAGTTAAGGGCGTGCCAGCCCCTAACCGCCTAGGCATCTGGGCACATGGTGCATGGAACCAAAGGCTGGGCGTAAAAATGGTTTAACCGTTTGAACCGTGCAAACGGTATAACTCCCGCGCAAATGTATAATCGTGCGCATTACACTATGGTATAAACAATGCAATATATATATATATGGCACAATACATATAAACTTTGGTCCTTTGCATTTTAAATCCACGTGCATGTATTTACACATGGTTCTATAGTGTAATGAAACCATGGGTCGGGGCTTAAGCCCCGACCCGCACCCTTTTCCATATAATACAAAATGTAAACATAAATATATGTTTTAGGACATAGCTAACAAGGAATAATGGCGAGAACGTTGGTTATCGGAGTGTTATGAAATTGTTGGTGTTGGGGGAGGTCCGGGGGTCGAACCCCGCGGCCTCCATAACATTTTATATAAACATAATTGTCCAATAAACGAAGGACACGTGGCACCATTGGATTGGGCCACGTGTCTTCATATTACTTACCAATCGGACACATGTCCTCACCCAATTCGCCAAAAAACCAACCAACCAATATGCACCACGTCATCATCGTACGGTTTGTACGGCCTTGCCACGTCACCGTACGGACTGTACGGACAGGTACAGTCAGCATCCCAAAATATTGCCTGTTTGGCTTGGCGGACAGATCGTGATATCTCCTCCATACAGACTCTGTTTGCGAAAGTAAATATACCGCTGGAATCAGGAAGACGAGACAGACACAATGGCACTGTTTTCATCGCATTCCGAGCACTTTTAAAATTGAGCAAAATTTGATCCCCTGATCACTTCACGGGTTCTGCAACTTTGGGAGATATAGGTTCTTCTTCATATACTTCTTCAAGCTGAAATTTCCTTGATCTTTTGAGTGCTGCATCTTAATCAAAGGTTGCATCTCTGTTGATCTCAATATGATGGTAACCTGGTATGTAAATTCTGAAGGCCTTAGAGAACTCATAGTATCTAACAAATATTCCCTTCTTTCCTGAAGGATCCAACTTAGTTCTCTCTTCTTTTGGAATGTGTACAAATACTGGACAACCAAATATTTTGAGATGGCTTACTTCTAGATTATTTCTGGTGAACATTTCTTTGGGAGTTTGAATCCAAGTGCACTATGGGATAATCTGTTTTGGACAAATACTATTGTTCTTGTTGCTTCAATCCATAAGTGCATTGGAAGATCTTGATCGTGAATCATAGTCTTTACTGGTTCCATAATTGTTCTACTCTTTCTTTCTGCTACACCATTTTGTTGAGGATTATAGGGAGTGGTGATCTCCCTCTTAATCCCGACATCTCTGCCAAAGATTCCAAATTCATTTGAAGTGTACTCTCCTCCATCGTCTGACATGCGTATCTTGATTTTCCTTTCGAAGAGGTTTTCTACCAAGGCTTTGAATTCCTTGAACTTTCCAAGTAAATCATCTTTTGAAATCAATAAATAAACCCAAGTATTATGAGAGTAATCATCAATAAAATATACATAGTATACATACCCACTTAGAGAGGTTGATGGCATTGGACCACATACATCTGAGTGGAAAATCTCTAAGATTCCTTTTTCTTTACTGTCGCTCTTTGGAAAAGGATTCTTTATGTTCTTTCCTTGTGCACATCCCTTGCATACACTTTCATGATCAACCTTTAATTATGGTAAACCTGTAACTACCTTGCATACATATGGTAAGGCTTTTTAGTTGATGTGAGTTAGTATTCTATGCTAAAGTTCACAAGGACTTTCAGTAGAGTGAGTTAAGGCTACATCTGAGTGACCTTTTAACTTTTACAACCCACCTTCTTTTGTTCCAATAAAAAATGCATCTTCTATAGTTTTTCCTTTAGGCCACATAACAACTTCACAATCTATGAATGTAACCCTAAAACCTTTCTTATCTAGAGATGAAATAGAAAGCAAGTTCTTTGTCAAGCCCGGTACATAGAGTACATACTTTATTCTCATCGGAGTTCTTGAATCAATTTTGTAGGTGGATTCTCCCATTAATTTGATAGGGTATTGATAATCATCTCCAAGTGAAACTTTCTCGGGTAATTCCTTTTCTGTAAGGCTAGAGAGAATGTCTTTTTGACCTGTCATGTGCTTAGAAGCACCACTATCTATTAGCCAAGTATCCTCTCCAGGTGTCATAGATCTTGAAAGGGCGAAAAACAAAACATAATCTTCAATATCTTATTTAATCAACTTCTTGGGTGGCTCATCATATTCAGTTGCATGGGAACATTGTCTTTTTTTATTTCTATTCTTGTATTCTTCCCTTCTAACAAGACATTTCTTAGCAATGTGTCCCATCTTATCACAATGATAACATTGATAAGAGGAGAAATCTTTTCCCTTTCTTTGACCCTTATGATATTTATGGAATCTCTTTGGAGGGTGAGATTCTTTATGAAGGTGGGTCTCCTTTTGAAAATGAGACTTTTTATTTCCTCCTTTAGCATGAGTAGCTAGGGATTGATCTTTATCTCTTAATAGGATGAATTCTCGGTTGGCCACTCTTGCTTCTTCTTGAACACCTTCTTCCCATAAACTATCAAATTGAAGTTTCTCTTTTCTTGCAAAAATAGTTTGGATGAAGGAATCTCAAGGTATTGTGAGACCATTAAGAGTTTCCATTATGAGTTCATCTTCATCTAAGTTGTCTCCAATTGCCTCTAACTATTCCTTGAATTGATAAACCCTAGAGAAATAGTCTTGAACTGTTTCTCCTTTCTGCATATTTGTATTCTTGAGTTGGGTTCTCAAATTCATCTTCTGATTGATATTATTTCCTTCATACATTATGGTTAGGGAATCAAACATATATTTTGGAGTATTCTTAGAATACACTTGAGGGATCAAGTGGTATTTAATGGAATCTGCAATTATTCTTTTGGACTTAATCATATCCTTCTTGTACTTCTCTTTGGTTGCTTCTTCTTCAGGTTCTGGTACATTTTCTTTTATGAATTTTGTAAGGTCATTCTTTTCAAGAATGAGTCCAATTCTGTACTTCTAGGAATGAAAATTTTCCATACCTTCTAACTTGTCAACAAGATTGGTGCTTGTAGACATCTTGACCCAGAGCTAAGAAAATGAATGGAAAATGAAAATGTTCAAAAATTGAAATTAAGATTACCAGGAGATGCATTGGGTTGAGGTGAGTTTGTTGAAGCTGACTATTTTAGAAAATGCCAAGTTTTACCCCTTGAAACTTGAATTATGCAATGTTGGACTAGTACTTCTGGTACTAGTTCTGGTTTTCTGGTACCAGTCAAAACTAGGGTTTGACTTTTTGGATAATCTGACCACTCAAAAAGTTCGCTCAAGCTGCCAAAAGATGCACTAGGGCAGGGCACACTTGCCAAGATAGTTTTTGGTCAATAATTCCTCTTCAGTGAAAATCCCTAATTTTCTTGTATGGCAACAATGATGTCTAGATGCCTAGTGAAAGATGCTCTATTCAATCAAGCTCTTATACCATGCTAAGTTTTTACTATTTTTCTTAGGTTATTTCAAAATTACATGAGCATTCAATGCATTTCCAAAAACAACAGCATAAAGAGGATCACTGAAAGAAACACAATCACAAGGTACACAACATTTTATCCTGGGAAATCCTCATGGGGGAGAAAACCCAACAAAAACTTCCTCAATAATAGATTGCCAATATAATTCCAAGACTAAGACCAAAATACCAAGAATAAACTAATATTGAGCATGCACCTCTCTTCTCCTTCCGCTTGCAACTGCAATTTCCTTCAATATATGCACACTAGATGAGTGAGAGTAAGTGTGTAAAAGTGAGGCGCTGTCCTCACATATAAATACTAGTTGAGGAGGCGCTAGGGTTATGTCACTTCACTTAGTGGGCCTGCCTTCTCCTACAAGTGGTTAAAACCACTTTATAAATACTAGGGGATGACTTTACAAATACCACTATACAAATGAAGTTTGACCAATCCACAAAAGGGGATTTGATCTTATACAATACCCGACTTGATCAATCCGCAAAAGGGGATTTGATCTATAAAATAATAAATCAAATTTAATTAGAATATTCTTCGAAGTTACAATATTTCAACAGGGTCTTCCTAGAAGTTATTTATTCATTCCTTGCATTTTCATTTCATTATATTGAAAATACAAAAATAATTTTCTTTTTGCATTTTATTCAGAGCATTTTCACTTTTTGTTGCATTACATTAGTTTTGAAATATTAGGAAATATTGCACTTCATTGAAATTATAGATATTGCTTTCTAATAACAACATTTAGAAGCATACCATATATTTGAAAATCAAGAATAGTACTTAGTAGTGTTTTTATAGTTGCTTCTTTTTATGTTGAGTTGTCATATCATTATTTTCACGACCGCACCTCTTGAGTAATAAGAAACCATTAAAATTAACGTCTAATAAATAAAATTGATTAGAAACAATTTTGTTTTTCAGTCTACACAAACAAGTGTAGGACCTAGGGCCTTGGAATAGGATTTTGTGAGTAAAATTCTCCAACGTTATAAAACTCAACGTATGTGTCTGACTAGGGAGTGGTGAAACCCATTGTGTAATTAGTGTCCTCAGGAGGCTCCACTCACACCATAGTTAAGCACAAGGTTGTGCGAAGTTGGTTGCAGAGATAACCCTCTAATACCTTCCTAGCATCAGAGATATTTCTAGGGTTCTATTCGTATTTGGGGGTTTCGCTAGTGCCTTTACCTCCTTGAGAGGAAGTGATTTCAAGATTTCGGGATTTTCTACCCTACCCATATAGTGGAAGAAACCTATTACTGTTCTCCTGAGTGTTGAAATTAATGCAGCTGCAAGAGTCATTCTCCGGAGGATGGAAAAGACCCTAGTTGTGGACTAGGCCCCCCAACACACTCTTGGGGTTTCTTGGTATGAGACAAATTAGTGAGAGCCACGAAAAAATGCCCCAGTGAGGGCCCCCAGTACATGATTGTTGTTATTGGTCTTGGATCGAGCAGTAAGTCCATAGATGTGTTAGGGCCCCTGGATGTGGTTCAAGGAATCCTTTCCCAGTGTTTGGATTGATCCTTGGATATGTTCCTTGGTGGTTGATATAAGTCCATAGATGTGTCTAGGGCCCCTAGTTGTGTTCCATGGAATCCTTGGTTAATACCTATATTTATCCTTGGATGTGTTCCTTGGTGGTTGGTATACGTCCCTAGATGTGTCTAGGGATCCTAGATGTGTTCCAAGGAACCCTTTATTAATGCATGGGTTGATCCTTGGTCTTTTACCTTGGTGGATAATACCCTAGATGTGTTATAGGGCCCCCAAATGTGTTATGGGGAAAAGTGGTCTCTGACCAGGTAGATCTCAGTGTAATACCAATATGTGTTAATGTGTGATCCTCTTCCTCTCTCCTAGGATGCTCCATGAGACCTAGGAGTGCCTACGTAGATGGACATGACCACATTGTTGATGTACCCTCTTATGCAATGATGATAAAGTTTATAGGTCATTATGAGACTCATGTAGACATGTTTTTCCATTATGGACCCCCCCTTGATTTTGTCTTAAAAAGTGACCCCTTGTTGTTTTGTTTTCCTCTTGTTTTATGTGATTGGGGTTTTACTTTATATGATTAGGGTTTTATGTTATGTGATTGGGGTTTTAAATGTGTTTAGGGTTTTTATAATCAATATTAATATTAATTGACAATTTAATTATAATTTTTAATTACCCTAACCCCTCTCCCTAACTATAAATAAGACCCTACCCCCTAGAATTCTATTACACACACCTCTCTCTCTCTCTCTCTCCTTTTGCTGCGACTACCTCAATTGATCTCCCTTGGTGATGGCGTGGCCTCCTCTTTGGACTATCTTCTCAAATATGAAGTATTTTTCTTAGACACTGTTTGGATGGGAGCTACTTCTGGAAATTATTGTTTACTAGAGATGAGGTCCAGACCCCCTAACCTGTTGCTTATCCTCTCCATTCTATGCCAGTCTATTTAAGAGAGCCACAGACCTAAGAGAAGGTACCACAACCTCTCTTCTTGGCTTCCAGAACAATTTTGAGGGCCACGAATCCGTGTATAGGTGTCATGAGCTACTTTTGGGCTCTCTCCTTTGTTGTGTGAGGAGTGTGTATCCCTCTTATGGTTGCCGCATCGTGTGTTGATATCTCTGTGTGGGGTTTTTCATCTTGATGTCTAGTTATTCATGATCTGATTTTTTGTTGTTGTTTGTGGAGGGTTTTGACTCTTGTTGTCCAGTTATTCCTGAACTGATATTTTGTTGTTGATTATGGAGGGTTTGAAACTTGTTGTCCAGTTATTCTTGATCTAAGTTTTTGGCAGTTAGATAATGGAGGGTTTGCTAACCTGTTACATTTTTTATTCTTGTGCTTTATCATTGTGTTGTGGAGGGTTCTCTCTGTTGGGGTATTTCTGTTATCTAATTTCCTGGGGGTTTTATTGCTATTTCTTTGGGGGTCTCTATCATTGGCAATTATGTCCCATAGTTCACATTGACAGAGATAAAACCCTAGAGGTTTGATCTAGGAACCTAAACTAAATTCTGAGCATATTTTAAAGAGGATTACATACACACATGTGACAGGTACATCTATCATTGAATCAGGAGGTAAGATAAAAGTTTATTTTTCATACTCAAAATTTTTGTTTGTTTCAGAACTGTTTATATATCTCATTCTTTATGCTGATCTAGTGAACATAAATTTTAAAAAGGCATTTTTGTTTCAATTTTTCCCTATTTCTAACATGGAATCAGAGCTTAGGGTGTGAAAGGAACTCGAGAGTTGCAGACTTGATCCTGCATAGATCCACTTCTTAGGGTTTACAAATCAAAAGTCATTGAAACCCAAACTCAAGATCAACTGTCTATTTTGGAGCAAAGAGAGAGTACTTGTATGATGGCCCTTTTAAGGGAACCTAGTTTAAGTTTTTTTATTTTTCTTTATGAAGGTTGTTTCTTATTATTTTTAATATACTAATTGACCTAACTTTCTGTGCTTAGTGGTGGACACATGGAGTACCAAATATTATTCCATGTTACAACATTGTCTCCTATCCAATGAGAAACATGGTCCCTGATCCAAGAAAGGTAGAATGGGTTAGTAAATGGCCTCCTTTTAATTCAATGTTGTGTTTGTCATGATAGCCTCTGATAGCACTTATATTATGAGTAGTGTATTCCATGATATATTCATAGTGAACAAATCTAGTAGCCATGGTTTTGTTACCCAGTGGTCTGTGTATTCCAAAAGTATTGATTTTTTAAGGGATATTGTGATTTGGATCACTAAGGGATATTATGATTTGTCTTAGTTGTCACTAGCTAGTAGGTGCACAAAGATTCATGCAAGCAATGAATTTAAGTGCTAGAATTCAAGCCAAAACTGTTTCATGGTTGTAACTATAACAAAATACCTTCAACGTTTAAATCTTATCAACCTACCTAAATGACTCCATGTAGGTGACACCATTGATATGGTGTGGATTACACACCCAATTCAAGGGTTGACTATACTATGAAATACTCTATATTGTTGGATACTTCCACTACCAGATTCAACAAATGTTTCTTTATCTATTGAAAGATATAGGATACCACCAGCCAACGACTAAACTTGTTTCCCACATCTTTAATGTACTTCTGCCAATTAATGTTATCAGAACAAGTGTTGTGCGTTTGTTAGTAAAGTCTTAACATTAACATCAAACCAATAATTTTTAATGACAAAAATATAGAATATCCTCACAGTTGGTCTCATTAGATTTATTAAGGGGAGGATGATACATTTCTTAGGTCCTTCTGCTGAGACATGCACTAGGTTCTTAGCTTCAGATGGCTCTGGTTGGAGAAGAGAATAAACGATCTCTGTACTCCTGTTGAATGGTTGAGGATTTGGATTTTAATCATCTTTGATGAAATTAAATCCACCAGAGAGGAAACCATAAACTCACTACTATGGTTCTTGACAGATGGCAATTTTTTGGTTTGAGAGTAACATCACAATAGAAGATAGTCATATTTAATTTATTTCCTTTTTCTAATGTGGATGCCAGGGTGTCGATTCTAGATTTAGATCCTGTAGGCATTGAATCAAAATTAATTTCCTACAATGTTAATAAACATGTTATTAACATAATGTTGTTTAGAAAAGGTCTAAAAGAATGAGCTAAGCTGGGGATAGTGAAAGACTATCTTATTTATTCTCTTGTACACTTGTGGGATGCAAGTTTGGGTGCCAAAGTAAACTTGTTTGGATTATTGGTGGAGTGACCAATGCTAGTTGAGAGAGATTTCTTGTTAGGAGAATCTGGAGGCTAATGTTCTTTATTTTCGGTGGTTCGTTGATTTTCTGTTTTAGATTCCTTGAGATCATGTTCAAGTTTCCTCTTTCAAATCCATTGGCACTCAAAGAGGGATTCTCAATATTTTTCAAACTGAACGTACATGGGAACACTTGCATTACATTGCGTAGCCACAAATACCCATATGCATTTTATCCTACTTGGGCTCTCCCATGTCAACTTCAACATATTTTGCTGAGAGAATTTATTGGTTACATTACAGATATATGTTTCCTTCAAAAGATCCAATTTGATCAGTTTAAGTAACTTTGATCAGGAACCAAACCCTTATAAAAATGGTTCTTTCATAGACATCAATCTATTAGGAAAATTACTTGAAATAATAGATACTGAATACACAAAGATGCCCCAGATAACTATGGCTGGTAGCAGGATGCAAAGAAAAAGTGTGTCTTCAGCCCAAGCTAGTTTAAGAACTCAATAAGGGTACTTGTTTTTCGTTATATGTATCCTACAATTTGTGAGGTCACATGACATAAGCATAACCTGGTAAAAGTCTGACTCAACTTTTCATATTAAACTTAGTACCGACACCAAGTACATCTTGCAGAGATACTACACTAGATCAAAGTCATAGGATCTTGTGGGTTTAGAGGGAGCCAATTTGCACATACAGATATGCAGACATTTTATGAGACTCAGAGGGAGCAGTCCCTATATGTGAGTTAGGCCATGACATGCAGCAGATGGCAATGTTGAAAAATTCAAAGAAATTGACTATGATTAGATCTCTACCAGGTATACTTCCATCAAAATCTTTATATCCCTTGCTGCAGTTTTTGGTTGGAAACTTCACCAGATAAATGGTAAGACTAATTTTCTTAATGGTGAAGTTGAGCAAGAGGTTATATCAAACAACCTGGGGGGTTCATAATCCATGGGAAATAATACCATGTCTTGAAGCAAGCTCCAAGATCTTGGTATGGAATAATTGATAGTTTCTCTACAGAGTCTTAGGTTCACCAAGAGTATTGTAGATTCCAATATTTATATAAAGATTGTACAAAATCATCTTGTTATCTTAGGATGATTTGTTCCTTATAGGAAATGAAAATTTGATAGCTCAGACTAAGAGGGAGATTTTCAATAGAATTTGAAATAAAATACTTGGGTATTTTTGCATTATTTTCTGAGCTTAGAAGTGTGGCAGAAACCAGGTGAGATCCTTATCTCACAAGAGCAAGTATGCAGTTGATATGCTCTACAGACTTGGCATGTTGGACTGTAAGTCCATATCCACACCGATGATTTCTAACCTGAAGAAGTTACAAGACCAAGCTATAGGTTCAGATCTGGAAGAACTCACTATCATTAGGTCATTGATGTATCTTATACATACCAGACCAAATATTTATCATGCAGTGAATGCCCTCTACCAGTTCATGTATGAACCATTGGTTGTTGTTAAACATATTCTGATATATGTTCAAGGGACTATAATCTATGGGATTAGATACACTTCAATGAATGTGTAATGCTTCATGGTTATACAGATTAATATTGGATGGGTAGTACAGTGGACCAGAAGAGTACTTCCAGATATTGTTTCAGTTTGGGATCTGCTATGATCTCCTGGTCCAACATGAAACATGGCTCCATAGCCTAGAGCACTGCTAAAGCAAAATACATTGCTGCAAGTGCTGCCAGTAAAGAAGCAGTGTGGCTTAGAAACCTACTCTCATATTTGTTCAATGCTTAGTTGGAACCCATAGTAATCCACTATGATAACCAGAGCTGTGTAAATATCTCTGTGATTCTTGTGTTTTCATAACAGAACAACACACATTGAGATGACATATCACTGTGTTCGGGACATAGTGCAGAAGAACATTCTCAGTATTTAGTATGTTCTGACGATGGAACAAACCACATATATTTTGACCATGCCTCTGTCATTGACAAAGTATGTGTACTTTCGAGACAAACTTGGTATTGCTGAGAATGACTCTCTTGCTGAGAGGGAGTGTTGAAATTAATGTAGTTGCAAGAGCCATTCTATGGAGGATGGAAAATACCCTAGCTATAGACTAGGGTCCCCAACACACTCTTGGGGTTTCTTGGTATGAGAACAAGCAGTGAGAGCCATGGAAAAAGACCCTAGTGAGGCCCCCCAGTATATGACTAGGGTTCTTGGTCTTGGACCAAGTAGTAAGTCCCTAGATGTGTGTAGGGACCCTAGATGTGGTCTAGGGAATCTTTGCTCAGTTCTTGGATTGATCCTTGGTGGTTTATATAAGTCCCTAGATGTGTCTAGCGCCCCTGGCCATGTTTCAAGGAATCCTTGCTTAGTGTCTGGATTGATCCTTGGATGTGTTCCTTGGTGGTTGATACAAGTACCTAGATGTGTTCCCATGAACCCTTTCTTAATGCATGGGTTGATCCTTGGTCTTGTACCTTGGTGGATAAGACCCTATATGTGTTCTAGGGCCCCCGGATGTGTTATGGGGAAAACTGGTCTTTGACCATGTAGATCTTGGTGTAATACCAAGATGTGTTGATGTGTGATCCACTTCTTCTCTCCCAGGATGGGCCATGAGACCTAGGAGTTCCTATGAATATGGACATGACCAAATTGTTGATGTACCCTCTTATGCAGTGATGATAAAGTTTATAGGTCATTATGAGACTCATGTGGACATGTTTTTCCATTATGGACCCCCCCTTGATTTTGTCTTAAAAAGTAACCCCTTGTTGTTTTATTTTCCTCTTGTTTTATGTGATTTGGGTTTTTCTTTATATGATTAGGGTTTTATGTTATGTGATTGGGGTTTTATATGTGTTTAGGGTTTTTATAAATAATATTAGTATTAATTGACATTTTAATTAATATTTATATAAATTAAATTTCAATATTTAATTACCCTAACCCCTCTCCCTAACTATAAATAAGACCCTACCCCCTAGAATTCTATTACACACATCTCTCTCTCTCTCTCTCTCTCTCCCTCTCTCTCTCTCTCTCTCTCCTTTTTCTGCGGCTACCTCAGTTGATCTCCCTTGGTGATAATGTGGCCTCCTCTTTGGACTATCTTCTTAGATATGAAGTATTTTTCTTAGACACTGTTTGGATGGGAACTACTTCCGGAAATTCTTCTTTACTAGAGATGAGGGTCGGACCCCCTGAACTGCTGCTTATCCTTTCCATTCAATGCCAATATTCTTAAGAGATCCACAGACCTGAGGGAATGTGACACGACCTCTCTTCTTGGCTTCCAGAACAATTTTGAGGGCCATGAATCTGTGTATAGGTGCCACGGGCTACTTCTGGGATCTCTCCTTTGTTGTGCAAGGAGTGTGGATCCCTCTTCTGGCTACCTCTTGGTGTGTTGAGATATCTGTGTGGAGTTTTTCATCTTACTGTCCAATTATTCCTGATATGAGTTTTTGTTGTTGCTTGTGGAGGGTTTTGACACTTGTTGTCCAATTATTTATGAACTGAGATTTTGTTGTTGATTATGGAGGGTTTGACACTTGTTGTCTAGTTATTCTTGATCTGAGTTTTTGGCAGTTAGCTAATGGAGGGTTTTATAACCTGTTACAATTTTCATTCTTGTGCTTTATCACTATGTTGTGGCGGGTTCTCTCTACTGGGTTATTTCTTTTATCTAATTGTCTTGGGGTTTTATTGTTGTTTCTTTTGGGGTCTCTATCTTTGGAAATTATGTCCCACAGTTCACATTGACAGAGATCAAACCCTAGAGGTTTGATCCATGAACCTAAACTAAATTCTAAGCATATTTTACAGAGGATTACATACACACATGTGACAGGTACATCTATCATTGAATCATGAGGTAAGATAAAATTTTATTTTCCATACTCAAAATTTTTGTTTGTTTAAGATCTGTTTATATCTCTCACTCTTTATGCTGATTTAGTGAACATAAATTTTAAAAAGGCATTTTTGTTTTAATTTTTCCATATTTGTAACATTGAACATTGGTTATACCATGGTGACTTTAGTTTCTTGACCTATTTATTCACATAGGTTACTTGCAGGGGTTATTCTGCAGGTACCCTGAGTCAGATAGGGATCATGAAACACACAAACTTTATGGAGGATTTTCTCTCTGGAGGAATCTAACCAACTGTGTTGTGAAGCCTACGAGGGTCCTTATAACTAGTTATGTTACCTCCACTCTATTGTTGGGGAGTATCATCCCCTCTTGGGAGAGGCATACCTTGTTTAGTTCGGGAGGTACCTTAAGCCATTATATCGTGTTTGTGTGCATTGGCCTCTAGTTTTATTTAGGAGTACTGTGGTCTTTGATTATTAGTTGGACTTAGGATTTTGTATGGCATCACGATTTCTGAATCATCATGGAGAAATACTAACCTCCCTACCAGTCTCTTCATCTTTTGAATCTACCACCACGATTACATCCTTTACTGAAGCTGCCTCCTAGAAGGTGTAGTGTTAATAAGCATGGTACATATATCTCCACCTCTCAGGATCACAATCATCCTACCATGAGTACTAAGTCATATATGACTATATTGGGAACCCCTTCGACTCTAGTCTCTACTATAGTTAGTGGAGTCCCCTTGAATCCTGCATCATCAATGGTTTGGATTCCTGAAAATCCCTTACTTAATACTTCCCAACCCTTGGTCTCTACTAATCCCATGAGAACAAATCCTTTTGTGTTTTTGGGTGGTTCGCCAAATCATAACACTCAGTCAATTTCTTGGGCCTCTAATCCTTTCTCTTTTGGTATGCCATACATGACTTCACACTTGTCATCCTTCGTTTCGATGTCTAATGTGAATCTTAGTTTTGGGTATGGGGGAACGATGCCTCCTTATACTCCTTTCTCATTTGGTAGGGGTCATATCCCTCTACAAACTCCCATGGTAGGAGGTTGGAATCCTCTTTCCTTCGGACCCAATCCTAGCTTCAATGCTCCAGGGTGGAGTACTCAAATGGGCGGTCAATTTAATTCTTATATTTCGTCTATCATTCCTTCTTACTCAACGCCGATTCCTATGAATGATTTTATTATGTCAAGCCTTCCTCTAACCTATGGTGTTTCATCAGGGGAAGTCAATTTTATGGTATGTGAAACCCCCATCATAGAGTTCCTTCGTTTGGGGGAAACATATATACTCATATGAATAATCCTTATCATGTCGCTTTCTCCTCACAAGAAGCTTCTTCAGGTATGGTGCCCTTACAACATTTTATGAATCAGTTGGGAGGAGGATACTATCGTAACACACAGGGCCATGGTGTATACCCAAACCTTGGTTGGCCCGCGATCTCTCAAACCCAATCTTTCATGGGAGCATGTGATCAGATGTTGCAAGCCCAACTCTCTTTTCTGGCCATGTTAAATCTACCAGACTTGTCAAAATTAATGAACGACCCAGTGTGTCATGATACATCATGGCCCCCTCATCCCTACCAAGATTTCCTCTGACATTCCAAATTTTGAGGGAAATATTGGTGAGGACCTAGGTGATCATGTGACTACCTTTCACTTATGGTGCTTGTCTAACTACCTAAATGACGATTTTGTTCGTTTGAGACTATTTCAATGCACCCTCACTGGGGTTACTGTGAAATGGTACATCAAGATACCTAGGGGAAATTATGTAAGTTTCAATCATATGGTCCAATTTTTTCTCAATCACTTCCAATTTTCAGTTTGCTACAATGCCAACATAGAAAATTTATCGGATTTTTGTCAAGATAAGGCCACCCACATCTCTGATCATATTTAAGAGTGACATAGATGGAAGAGTTTTATTAAATATTACATTCCTCGAGAGTTTCTATTGGAATGGTTCCTCAATTCCTTGTTTCCTTACATTTCGAAAGATGTTTCTACAACCGGTGTAACATATGAGGAAGAGGCCATCTTAAAAGCCTAGCAGTTAGACCTTATATATGCTCAATCTGGGATGCTATACAAAATTATCCTTGACATGTTGTGGTCAAATTATGATTCTAGAAAAAATCATGGGCATCATGCCTATGACATCATAGGCTCTGCAAATGATAAGACTACAGACTTGGTGATGAACCAACTGAAATATTTGTCTCTTAGCCTTACTGCAACAAGACAAGCTACGAATTTTTCCACACCCACCTAGTTGATGGATGTGCATTCTGTACAACTGAAAAACCTGAATGATGACCAAAAACCTAGAGGGAAAAAAAGGAAAGGACGTGGTAATAATCGTAAGGGTGGGAAGAATAATAAAAATAATAAGGACAAGGACAACAATAATAATGATGAATATAATAATAATGCTGGTGAAGAAAAGAAATAAAAGAGGAAGGTGAAGATTCCTTGTAAAATTTGTAAAGATGATAACCTTACACAAGCACAATTGAAGAAGCCTCGAGGCTCATAGTGCAACAACCTACTATGCTTACTAACCCGTTTCCACATAACCAAAATATGACCTCAGTATCCTCCAACAGCGGAAATGCGTCGAGTGGAATTCAAAATTCCTTGGCACATGATGGTTGACATATTTGGTTCAATATGGTTCAATATGAGGTTAGTATAACAATACTAGCTCACGATTATGGTTCATGAAGCCTGTTATAGGTCAAAATCCTCCTCCTACAGAAACACCTTTGCATATTGATAAGTCAGAACCTCCACCTCGTATTTCGAAAGGAGTCCTTAAGCTCTTTGCCCACAATCCTAATTCCATAGCCACCCAAAATTAATCGATTTTCGATTATTTGGGCCAAATGCATGCGTGATGTTGGCCTTGGAGGTGCTCCATATGTGTTTCACATAGAGGAATTCCTTGCTATATGCTTTATGAGCTCTAGACTCGAGTGGCTCAAAAGTTATCAAGTTTGATGTTGCAGATGTCAAGCCTCACGTACCTTCTCATGTGGCCTTTCAAATCCATGTGGAAGGTATGAATGTCACCATCAAGAACATTTTCATTGATGAAGGCTCTTCGAGGTCCATAAAGTCTCTATCTTGTTGGAAATCCATTGGCTCTCTACCACTTTCTCATTCCATGAACATGTTGACTGCATTCGATGTATGTTCATTCAGACCCCATGGTATCCTTCCCACTTTCCTAGTTCAGTTAGGAGAAAATACAGTGGAGGTCGAGGTCAAGGTGGTTGATGCACCTCTTGACTACAATATTTTACCGGGGCATAATTGGACTTACACTATGACAATTGTTGTGTCATCAGTTTTCTGCATTTTATGTTTTCCTCGTGAAGGGAAGATAACAAATATTGACCAATTGTGATTTGCGCATCCTAGTCCTTTTGCATCTATGGGACCTTCGATCCCCGTTATTCATAATTCTCAACAATAAACTGAGAATGTTGTTGTTGGTATGTATTCCCCCTTGATGGGAAATTTTAATTTCTCGGCACCAATCTCGTACATCAATGCCATATCCAGTGAGTCTTCATCGTTACTATGGTCCGTTCCTTTCCTTACATCATATCTTAATGAACCATGGACCCTACCTTCTACGAATGTGTCATATGAAAGTCATTCACATATTGTGATGGCAATGCCACTGTCCACAATAGTAGTTGTGTATCAAGCTATAATAGAAGCTATTGCAAACTCAAATCCTCACTCCTCGCAGACGAATGAGGTGGATCCTGTATTAGAGCCCATATGGGATTTCCAATCATCTTGTTCGGATGACTGCCTCAACGATAATTTACCCTCAGATGAAGCCATCATAGATGCCATGTATAGTCCAGATAGGCCTTGGGACGACCTTCATCATAGATATTATTTTATCCCAGGGTTTGAATGGATTGAACATTATAAGTTTAGGTCCACCTTGAGTGAGATGGTCAGTCACGTCATGGTTATGTTAGATAGACATGGTATATATGTTGAAGGAAACTTGGAGAACATTTATCCTACCGTCGTGATCAACATCTCTCAAACCCCTGGTAAAATTGAAAACGATATATCGTTACAGATTGTTCACCTGAAGAAATTCAGGCCTACACTGATCTCTTCAAATAATTATGAGATGTATTGTCTTGGTCTTTTGAAGATATGTCAGGGATCAATCCCAACATTTTCGAACATGAAATTAAAAATTATCTGAATGATAAACCTGTTCGACAATGACTTAGAGATGTAAATCATAGGAAGACCCCTGCTATTAAAGCAGAGGTGGAGAAGTTGCTCAATGTTGGCTTCATCTACACAATTATGTTGATCGAATGGGTATCCAACCCTGTTCTAGTTGATAAGAAGCAAGGAACCGTCTACATATGTATGGATTTTAGGGACCTGAACAAAGCTTGTCCTAAAGATAACTTCCCCACTCCTTTTATTGATCAAATTATTGATGAGTGTGAAGGAAGGAAAGCATTTTCTTTTATGGATAGATTTTCAGGTTATAATCAAATTCAAATTAAACTTGAGGATCAACATAGACAAAGGTAATTTTTCCTTGGGGTACCTTTGCATACCAGCAAATGACTTTTGGTATTAGGAACTCTGGGAGCAACCTTTCAACGTGCCATGACCTTCACGTTTCATCATCTTAAGCATATTGTTGAATCCTGTCTATATGATCTTGCTGCTCACTCTCGAAAGAGGGTTGATCATTTGAGTCACCTTTGACTAGTATTTGAGAGATGCTGCTATTATCACATTCGGTGTAAGCCTCACAAATGCATCTTTTGTGTTAGGTATGGCCACCATTTGGGTTTCATAGTTTCTAAGCATGGGATCATGGTGGATCCTATGAAGGTTGAGGCAATACTTCGATTGTCTCCCTCACATAATATTCGACAACTTCAGGGTTTACAGGGGAAGGATAACTTCTTGCATTGTTTTGTAGCTAACTATGCCAGTATAACTAAGGGTTTCATGCATATTTTGAAGAAGGATACTCTATTCATATGGGATGAATGAGCCCAGGAGTCCTTTGATTCTCTTAAGAAATCCCTGGTATCGACACCTCTGCTGAAGCCTGTAGACTACAATAGAGATTTCTTGCTTTATATTTCCCCATTCGAAGGGACGATTAGTATGGTTCTAGTTCAGAAATATGATGGGATCCATGAACATGTTATCTATTACCTTATCCGTAATCTAATTGGTCCCAAACTTAAGTATTCTCACATAGAGTAGCTAGACTTAGTATCCATGCATGTGGTTTAGAGATCATGTCTCTATATCTTACTCTGGAAGAATATTGTGGTTGATGATATCAATCCATTTAAATACGTCCTTACATGGCATATCATAGTGGGGAAACACAATAAATGGATTGTGATTATACAAGAATTTGATCTTGATTTTGCCTCTGCGAAATCCAACAAGTCATTAGTTCTTACGGAACTAATGTTGGACTTCCCTAGATAGAATGAGGATATTTTTCATGATGATTCATTTGCGGATGAACACGTATTCCTTATATCATCTTCATACCCCTAGTTCAGATATATTTTAATCTATCTTCAAACTCTAAAGCTTCCCCAACATCTTTCGAGAGACAACTGACAACGTATACGCCATCTGGCCAAAAACTACCTCATTATCGACGACACCTTATATCATTGAGGGGTGGATGCTATTTTTATTTGGTGTTTAACTCATGAGGAGGATGAAACCATTCTCAATGAATACCATATTGGGGCATGTGGTGGTCTCTTATTTGGGCTTGTGACAACCCAAAAGATATTATGAGCTGGTTATTTTTGGCTGTCAATTTTTAAAGATTACGTTGAAGCGATCAAGAAGTGTCACCCTTTCTAGGTGTTCATTCATAATATGTGCTCACACCATGACCCTATACACCCAATAATTACCATTGGTCCCTTCACTAAGTGGGGGGTGGATTTTATGGACTGCAAACCAACCTTGGTTGGGGGGCATCATCACATTATTGTGGCCATGGATTATTTTACTAAATGGGATGAGGCCATTCCTACTGTTAAATACGATGGTGAGACTGCAACATTTTCCGTATTCAATAATATTATAGCTCAGTTTGGAATCTCGAAGGAGATTTTCACTGATCATGGAAGTCACTTCCAAAATGAAATGATCACAAAGTTAGCATCCAGATTGGGTTTTAAACATGATCATTCATCACCCTACTATCCCCAGGAAAATGGAGAAGTAGAGGTCATGAATAAATATCTCAAGACCATTTTGCAAAAGACTATTAGGCAGACTAAATATAATTGGCATGTGATTCTTTAACCTACACTATGGGAATACCGAACCATGGTAAGTACTTCCACCATTTTCTCACCATTTCAATTGCTTCACGGGGTGGAGTCGATCCTTCCTATTGACTGCAAAATCCCTTCTCTCAAGTTGGCAGTTGAGCTCCTACCTAACATGACTGATCTCCAAGAACACCTCATACACCTAGAGAAGCTTGATGCGTAGCGTCAAGATGACACTATGACCATCAAGGTAAACAAATGATGTGTTAAGGTACAATACGATAAGTCTGTCTGTCCCCAATTGTATGAAGAGGGTGACTTGGTCCTTGTATATGACCAAGATAAAGAACCATTGGGGGTAGGGAAGTTCAATCCCATGTGACATGGTCCTTACATCGTAATGCATGTCCTTGAAAAAGGAGCCTACGAGTTAGAAGATTACAAAGGGAATGTGTTGGATGAACCTAGAAATGGGCTCTATATTAAACGATATTATGCTTGAGCCTTCGAACTCGAGCATGGCCTTTGTATACTAATGTATGTTAGTCTATATATTTTATTTTATTATTATTTTGTGTCACTGGCTTGCTTATTGAGTTTTCCCTTGGTTGGAAGATGTCAACAGAATATTTGGTGTTCTTAGGATTCAAATATGGTGTCAGTCATCAT
Source organism: Picea engelmannii (assembly GCA_009831015.1). Taxonomy (NCBI): domain Eukaryota; kingdom Viridiplantae; phylum Streptophyta; class Pinopsida; order Pinales; family Pinaceae; genus Picea; species Picea engelmannii. The sequence goes on from ML796582.1 coordinate 68,704, forward strand.
ACTCAGAACATGGCTTCCACTGCTTAGGTTATCTATTCACCTGAGGGACAACTGGTGTCCTCAAATTACATTTGTCTAGAGTCATCAATGAACGATGTGGCTGAGTATAACGTCATTATAGAGCTATTGCATGACACCATTTCACATGGTGTTCAATATTTAGGAGTTTGCTTGGATTCCTATTTAGTTGTATGTCAATTGAACGACAATTAATGGGTCAAAGATCCTACACTGCTTTGATGTTTTCTTCGAGTACGACTTTTAGAATGATATTTTGATTTTATTACTTATAATCATATACCTAGAAGTTTTAATCACATATTTGATGCCTATGCTAATTAAATTTTAGATTGGCATTTATCACATAACTAAGTAAATAAAACACACATTCATACATTGATCCATTGTAAGATGCACAAGTAAATATGAAGATCAAAATATTTTTTATATTTCATCCTTCAAGTCCAAAAATATGGTGTCATAGTACAAAATGGGGCTTGTAGCCCTAAAATACATATACAACCGGTACATCACATAACATGGCATATATTCTTGAGGTCTTGGGTGTGTGTCATGATAACACACTATGTCATTTGCAAGATGTCGTAAGAGCCTCACCCACGCCTGAGGTACACCCACCATGATCCAGGTGGATATTGGTGGCCACCCACTTGTTCCAACTGACTCATCTTGACAATTTTTAGTTCAACACACTTCTCTGTAATGATGACATTTATTTTTAATTGTGGGTTCTACAATTTTGGTGTTATCCTAAAGACCTACACAACATCCAGGTGGATATTGGTGGCCTCCCACCTATTCTAACTGGCTTATTTTGGAAGTTTTCATATCAGTACATATTTGTGTACTTCTAGAGACGTTTTGGGGCCCTAAACAATGTTTTTTTGGCTTTCCATAGTCAAACTGTAGACAAAGTTAGAGTTTGATGACATAATGTGTAGTTCTTGAAAATACCTTTCCAATAGGATATCACACGCCTAAAATGGAGGTCATATGAAAAATTTATGACCTTGGGAAGTTGAGGTACCAACCTACTCATCGAGGTCCACATAAATTTTGGAATTTCATCTCCTAGGGTTAGGTTTTTGGATGTCTAGAGTTTTGAAATTCATGAGTAATGTTAAAAAGGCCTTTGGAGCCTCATTTCAATCATTCTACTTAGACAGATGCACATAACAACCACATCTCTTCTCAGAGATAGCTACCACCATTCAAGGAAGTTGTTTCAATTCTACAGTTTTACATTTTCATCCTATTTTATTTATTCAATAGAAGTTATTTTTCACTAGATATATGTTATTTTTATCCATATCTCTATGTTATTGTATTCAATCTGATATTTATTTTGTTTCTCTCGTAAATCTAGATCAGTAGTATTAGATCGATATGCTCTTCATTTATTTTTCTTCATGTATGTCCCTGACAAGATTTGGGTACAAGAAGTTGGGAATTGAGCCACTCGAGCCTTTGCAAGATCAGTCGCACCGAGCCCGACAAAAAATCACGGGGGACGAGAAGAAAGATTATGGAGCAAGAGATCCTTTTAAATTGTTTCTCGAGGAATCCCTTGCACGACAAAGGAACAAAATCATGGACAAATTTTCACAGATCCTTTGGTGGCTGCCCACATAAGTGGCCATGCAACCCCCTTCAAGGTACAAGTAAATTTTGATATTCCATTATTTGAAGGACCGATAGATGCACATACTATAGATAAATGGATGAATCTGATCAAAGGGAATTTTTCGATCCACAATTTTTCCAATAAGGAAAATATTACTTTTTCACTCCTCAAGGTCGTCGCCCATGTTAAGGACTAGTGAGATACTTACTCTGAGAAAAAGGACATAGAGGAATCTACAATATTTGCGGTCTCCCCTACATGGGATTCCTTAAGGGATGTCATTAAAGAACAATACTACCATGTTGGAATATACAAGGACTAGTACACAAGATGGACCATGCCGCATCAGGAAAGGGACCAGATAGTACCAGATTTCACCAATATTTTCCATACCATGTACACCAAATTGGGTATCAAAGACTCTAAATGACATATGGAGCTCAAATACCATGGATTTCTACATAGATACATTCAAATAGAAATGGAGTTTCTGGACATCGCATCATTATGTGCGGCTTATAGATATGATGTCAATATTGAAAATAAATTTAAGCAAAAGAGGCGATAGATTGGATCTGTAAACTCCTCACAGACAAAGTAGGGAAAAGGTGACCCCAACCCAAAAAACAAGGGATAGAGAAAATATGGCTACTCTCAAGAAAACCAGTTCAAGCCGTAAACCAAGAAGGGTAATGAGAAGTCAAAGAAGGACACGATAAAGTGGTGTGAATACCATAAAATCCCTTGGAATGACATCGAATAATGTCTCTCCAAGCAGTCATTGGTGGCCAAGCTGAAAGCTTCTGATTCAGAGGCGGATTCTAACACTGAATCAAATCCAGAAGGAGGGAAGTGGATTATCGATGCCAAACCCAATGCCACTGTCTCTATCACCAAATTCCATCCAAGAGAACCAGAAGAACCAGAGGAAGGGGACTGCCTCTTTCACTCATAGATGTGGGTAAAGGGGGCTCCGCTTCATTTCATTTTTGATAGTGGTAGTCAGAAGAACTTGACATCAGTATAGGTCATCAAGTAGCTGGACTTGATGATGACACCGCACCTACATCCACACACCATCAGCTAGCTTCGCCAAGGAAGAGATCTCTGCATCAGACAATGGTGTCGTTTGTCATACATAATCAATCCCTTCAAAGAATAGGTATTGTGTGATATTTCTCCCCTTGAAGTTTGTGATGTTCCTTTAGGTCAGCCATATTTTTGTAAGTGACATGTTGTGTATGAGTCTAGACCCTGCAGTGTTATTATTACTTTGGGTAGAAAATTGTACAGGATACCAGAGGTAGCGTCTCCTACCACTATTTCTTTAATCTCTGCTAAGAAATGCAGTAAGGTAATTTCATAGACCGGGAAGTCTGTCTTATTTTTGATCCATTCTCATAGTAAGAAGAAGGTTTCCACCACATACATGATCTCTACATAGAGCCTCTTTTTGTAGTAGAAGAAAGTGGACAAGATCGTGGAAGAGTACATAGGCATATTCTCCTCACCCACCAGGGTACTGACGCACTGCCAAGTCAAGCATCCAATTGATCTAACCCCTGGTACACCTGTGCCTAATGGACCAGTATATCATCGCTCGTTGATGGAAAATGAATAAATCAAGCACTAGATCCAAGAGATTCTTAAAAAGGGGCACATCAGACCCAAATCCTCCCCTTCTGGAAGATTGATTGTACTAGTGTAGAAGAAATATGAGAACTAGCACCTCTGCATTACTTACAGAGCATTAAACAAAACCACAGTCAGGAATTGGTACCCAATTCCCCGAATTGATGACCTTCTTGACCAACTCAAGGGGGAAAAGTTCTTCAACAAGATTTACCTAAAGTCTGGCTACCACCAGGTTCCCATCGAACTAAATGATGTATGGAAGACAACTTTCAAATCTAAATAAGGTCTCTTCGAATGGCTAGTCATGCCCTTTGTCTTAACAAATGCACTAGAAAATTTCATGACGTTGATGGATGATGTATTGGGACCATTCACCAACTCTTTTGTGATGGTGTATTTGGATGACATCCTCATATTCAACAGAACTTGGGAGGAGCACATGCATCATATTCAACAGGTTTTGAGCAATCTGCGACAACAGAAGCTATATGCCAACTTGGAAAAATGTTCGTTTGGCATGAACAGGGTCCAATACTTGGGCTACATTGTTGATGAGCATGGGGTACATGTTGATCCCGGTAAGATCCAAGTCATCCGTGACTGGCCCTCCCCAACCAAACTAACCAAGCTTCGAAGCTTCTTGGGACTTGCCAGCTTCTACCGACGGTTCATGTTGGGATTCTCCCATATTGCATGGGCCCTCAACCAAGTGAACAAGGGAGGTGGCAAGGAAAATTTTGAATGGGGGAATGCAAAACAAATAGAGTTTGATGATATGAATCATCACTTGTGCTCCACTCCAGTACTCTCCTTACCCAATCTGCAACAATCATTCGAGATTGAGATTGATGCCTCCAACTGTGTTGTAGGCGTAGTTCTCACTCAACACGACCATCCAATATCATACCATAGTGAGACACTCTCAGATATTGTTTGAAAATACCCCACCTATGAAAAGGAAATGTATTCCACTGTGCAAGCCTGTCATCAATGGAAACATTACATTCTGAGAAAGGAGACAATCATCCACACTGATCACAAGACTAAGCAGTTCATACATACATAAGGGAAGTTGCAGAATGATTTCCATAAAAAGTGGTCCACATACCTGCAACAATTCCATCTCAACATCAATTATAAGACAAGGAGCACAAATTGTGTCATTGAATGCCCCAATCGACCTCTCGTTGTTGCACTCACCACCATGGTCCATTCCTGTGGGCATGAGGCATTTGAGTGGCCCCAACTTTATCAGCGATATCTTGACTTCACCACCACCTATCATATCTTGGGTACATGTGCGAATGTTACCGATTTTCACATTCATTATGGACTGTTATTTTTGAGGCTCCCTACAGTTGGATAGAAGGGCATTTTGGCATGGATAAAATGGTATCCATTCTATAGAAACATTTTTATTGGCCAAAAATTCGACAGGATGTCAACAAGTATACAAATATTGCACTACCTATGCCATTTCCAAGTCGACCATCAAGAAGAAAGGCTTATACACCCCTCTTCCTACTCCCAAGAGGCCTTGTGATCTAGGTGGATATTGGGGGCCACCCACCTATTACAATTGGCTCCTCTTGACAGTTTTTAGTTCAAAACGTTCTTCTATACTTCTTTGTAATTGTGGTTTCTACACTTTTGAGGTTGTTTGAAGCCCTACACATCTTCCAGGTGGATATTGGTGGCCTCCCACCTAATCCAACTTGCTTATTTTGTATGTTTTCATGTCAACACATCTTGATGTACTTCGAGGGAAGTTTTGGGGCCCTAAACAATGTTTTTTTGGCTCACCATAATCAAACTATAGATAGAGTTAGAGTTTGATGGTGTAATGTGTATCTCTCAAAAACACCTTTCCAACGGGCTATCACGTGCATAAAATGAAGGTCGTATGAAAAAGTTATGACCCCGAGAAGTTGAGATATCAACTTATCATAGGGGCCCACATAACTTTTGGCATTTTGTCTCCTAAGGTTAGGTTTTTGGATGTCTAGGGTTTTCACATTCATGAGTAATGTTAAAAAGGCAGATGGAGCCTCATTGTATTCATTCTTCTCAGACAAATGCGCGTAGAATCCACATCTCTTCTCAGAGATAGCTACCACCATTCGAGCAAGTGTTTCAATTCTACATTTTTATAGTTTCAGCCTATTTCATTTATTCAATAGAAGATATTGTTCATTGGATATTTGTGTTGTTCTTCATATGTGTTTATTGTATTCAGTCTGTTAATCAATTTGTTCCAGTCCTAAATCCGAATCGGTGGTATTAGAGTGATATTCTCTTCATTCATTTTTCTTCATGCATGCCCCTGACAAGATCTGGGTACAATAAGTTGGGACTCAAACCAATTGATCCATTGTAAGATCGGTCGTGCTGAGCCTAACAAAAACCCATGGGAGACAAAAAGAAAGATGATGGAGCATGGGATCCTTTTAAAATGTTGCTTGAGGAATCCCTTGCATGATAAAGGAACGAAATGATGGACAAATTTGCACAGATTCTTCGGCAGCTTCCCATAGGCGATGCATATTCATCAAGTGGCCATGCAACCCCCTTCAAGATACATGTAAATTTTGATATTCCATTATTTGAAGGACTCATAGATGCAGATGATGTAGATAAATGGTTGAATTAGCTCGAAGGGTATTTTTCGGTCCACAATTTTTTCAATAGGGAAAATATTAATTTTTCACTCCTCAAGGCCATCCCCCATGTTAAGGATTGGTGGGGCACTTACTTTGAGCAAAGGGCCATAGAGGAATCTACAATATTTGTGGTTTCCCCTACATGGGATTCCTTTCAGGATGCCATTAAAGAACAATACTACCCTATTGGAAGCTACAAGGACCAGTACACCAGATGGACCACCCTGCATCAAGAAATGGACCATACAGTACCAGATTTCACCAATATTTTCCATACCCTGGGCACTAACTTGGGTATTAAAGACTCTGAGCGACATTTGGTTCTCAAATACCACAGTTGTTTTCATAGATACATTCAAACATAAATGGAATTTCCGTACATCGCCTCATTGGGTATGGATTATAGATATGCTATCAAGATCAAGCAGAAATTACAAGAGTTTGGATCAACAAACTCCTCACAGCTAAAGTAGGGAAAAGGAGGCCCCAAACCACACAATAAGAGATAGAGAAAATATGGCCAATATCAGGACAATAATCCAAGTTGCAGCATAGGAAGGGCAATGAGAAGATGAAGAAGGACACAGTAAAATGGTGTGAATACCATAAAATCCCTTGGAACAACACTGAAGAATGTTGCCCCAAGTAGTCACTCATGGATGAGATGAAGGATTTTGAGTCAGAGGTTGATTTTGATTCCGAATCAAATCTAGAAGGAGGGAAGTGGATTATAGATGATGAACCCAATGTCACTATTGCTACCACCAAATTCTAGTCAAGCGAACTAGAAGAACTAGAGGAAGGGGAATGCCTCTTTCACTCACAGATGTGGGTAAAGGGGGCTTCACTTCATTTCATTGTCGATAGAGCCAATCAAAAGAACATGATATCAACAAAGGTCATTATCCCTACACCATCAACTGGCTTCACCAAGGAAGAGATCTCCATGTCAACCAATAGTTTCGTCTTCCCTACGACATCAATCCTTTCAAAGATGAGGTATTGTGTGATATTGATCCCCTTGAAGTTTGTGATGTTCTTTTGGGACAACCATATTTTTTGAAGCTTCATGTTGTGAATGAGTCTAGACCCGACAGTGTTATTATTACTTTGGGTAGACAATTGTATAGAATACCAGAGGTAGCGCCACCTACCACTATTTCTTTAATCTCTTCTAAGAAATGCGGTAAGGTCATTTCACAAACTGAGAAGTTCATCTTCTTTGTGATCCCTACTCACAGTAAGAAGAAGGTCATTGCCACATCTGTGGCCTCTACACAGAGCCTCTCTTTGCAGCAGAAGCAAGTGGACATGATCATGGAGGAGTATAGAGACATCTTCTCCTCACCCACCGGGGTACCGACGCACTACCAAGTCAAGCATCCAATTGATCTAACTGTTGGCCCTTGAACAAGTTGAGAGATCTTTGGTCAAGTTTGACCTATTTTAAGACTTCGACAACCTGTCGAAGGAGGAGTGCAAGATGAAGAAGAGATCGCAGGATCCCGTCCCCTTTTTGGTTCCTTTTTAGTAATTGGGATTATGTAACGGGTATGGGATGTCAGCCCATGGGTTTACCCATGTTTAGGCCTATTTTGTAATGTATATATAGAGTTCTAGGAAATGTGAGGATATATATAGAATACATCTATGTGATGTTAGATGAATGGATAATTTCTAGATCTATTTGATCGAAGGATTGTAAGAGCTTTGTGCATACTCTGTGAAGCTTGCAGAGTTGAGTGCAAGTGATTGTAGAAGGCTTAGTGATGTAACCTATCTTGGGGAAGACCGATCTAGCGAGGTGCACGCAGATCTCTTGTCCTATGCGGAGTAGGATTTTGTGGCTCTGTGCATGTAGTTGATTAACTAAAGACAATAAAGAATAAGAGTTGGTGGACGTAGCCCCAGGCTGGGGGTGAACTACATAAATGTTGTGTTGTCCTGCTTTGTGCGATGTCTTGATATTTTTATGTCTTTACTTGCTAATTTCTTTGATATAGATAGATAGATATGCTTATGTTTTGTTCTCATGATGTATATGGATGTAGATCTGACCTATGTGAATGTGCTTAGTGCTTGAATATTCTAGATTTAATCTACCTCTTTATGATAAGTGCTTAGATACATCATATTTGAGTGAATGATGTGATGCTCTGTTTTATCTATGCAATAGAATAGTGGTTAAATATTGATGAATTGTTGGTGCTAAGTGCTCTATTAAGTATTACAATCATAGATCTGTGTCCTAGCTAAGGTTGTAGACACTTGATTCCTGCGACCACCCCTGCCTCTACCTCAGGTGAGACTTCATCTTCTTCATAGGTGTTACCGAAAGGGCCAGTAGTTAGGGTTTTGTTGGTGCACTATTGTAGCATTGAACCTTGGGTCTGCCCCTGTGCCAACAAATGGTTCCATTGACGGGACCTAAAACTGTGATTGCTAGGAACTAAGGAAGAAGAAGCTTTGTGCAAAGATCCATCCTGAAACTATGAAATCTCTGTGTTAAAGAAAAGAGGCTAGATCTGAAGAAAAGAGGTCAGATATGAAGAAAAGAGGTCAAATCTAAAGAAAATAGGTCAGATCTGAAGAAAAGAGGTTAGATCTGAAGAAAAGAGGTCAAGTCTGAAGAAAAGAGGTAAGATTTGAACGCTTTGTTCTTTGAGAAAGGTAAAAGTGAGATTTATTTTTTAAAAAGGTAAGGTCTGCAAGCGTTGTGCTCTGATAAAGGTAAGAATAGTAAAGAGTTCTAGATATGAAGGTTTTGTGCTTTGTAGAAGTAAGCTAAGTGGAATTTTTTGTTTCAAAAGTATGGATCTAGGTATGGTTGATAGATTTTGTCCTAGCTTGAAAACTAGGGCCCTAATAGATGAAAGAAGGTTTGATATGCATAGATCTGATAAGAATAGTGAAATAAATGTTATACCTATGCAAAGAAAGAATGTTTGTACTAACAAGTGGATGTGGGATCCTAGAAAGAATTGTTTACAGGTTAGCTACTATGATCCTAGTGCGCAGTACAGAAAGAGATGGGGATCATTTAAAATAAAGAGAGGATTAATCCTCTGTTACAGTTGCAGAAAACCGAGACATCTTGCTAAGGAATACCCTGGGAGAAGACCTAGTTGTCTCTACTAAAAATCTATGGACCATGAAATATTTGATTGTCCTAGAATGATTTCTAAGCTTGAAGGAATGAACATAAGACAAGAAAACCCTAAGGCAGATCCAGAAATGGCAGAACCCCGGAAAGAATTAGAGAAATCATTTCTGCAGATAAGAGAAACCCTGAATGACCACCGACATGTCATCTTATCAAAGATATTCAAAGAAAAAGAATTCCTTGAAGCAAGAATAGGAGACTTCAACATTGACTGTTTTCTAGATGAGAAAACACAGGTGAATATCATGACAAAAAGAACTTGGGAACTTTTAGGGAAGCTTTCTATGACTCCTTCCTTGGGTGGAATAGGGCTATTTAGAGGAAAGTTGATAAACCTATGTGGAAAGCTCACCAATATATCTATGAATGCCAATGGAACTTCGATAGAGGAATATTTCAAGATTATTAAATTTATTGAGAACAATGCCCCATTTACCATGTTACTAGGAAAACCTTGGATTGAAAAAGATCAAGCCAGAAGGAAAGAAGAAGAAATTTTAGAGCATAAGAAGTAAGAGTTAAAAGATTTTATGACTAGAAGGATCACACACTTGATTGAAGAATAAAAGAGAAGATCAAATCTATTTAACACTAGAGACCCAGATGTCGAAGTTGCAAGAACACTAGAACACCCACAGAAGATTGAAGTACCTATTCTAGATAAAGAAGAAGCATCACCCTCAAATCTTTGGCAATAATCTCAACAACGCGAAGTAACTATGCCATGAGAAGATAAGAATCATAATTGAAAAAGGCATACCGAGACTAAGCTCATTGGAAAGAAGGCTAGAAAGCTAAGTAAGAAGAAAGCTAAGATAGACAAGTTACAGAAGGTTCTAGAAGGAACCTTGCAGACAGAAAATTTGCAAAATTGGAACTTCATCGGTATAACGAAACAACATGACATAGAATTTTTCCATGGTAAAGCAATAAATCCGTTGGGATTAATATAACCGTTCGGCTGACCCTCCAAACGAGTCAAAAGGAATTTATGGTTTGCCACCAGATCATTGTACCACACCGTAACAGATAGGATAGAGTTAATGAAGGATTCTTGCCTATTGCCGCCCGTTGCAAGAGATCCGTTGCCAAGTTTTCTATTTATCCCATCGTGCCATGCCCCGAGAACACTTTTTCTAATCGTGAATTTGAGCCCATAGAATCACTGATTTACACAGTGCTCATTGTGCTATTTCCCTCTATCGTATTGTCGTGTCTAAGTTACTCCTCGAACCCGATATTTTCAATCCCGAGTGCGTATGTCGGCCGAGTTCAGCACTACAGAGAAATTTGTTGAAGAAGTTCTGATTGACCTCATGACTGAAAGATTCATGTCGATGTCTACAGGTGTACAAGCTTCATCGACAAGAATGGTGCAATCTTCTCCATCGACTGCTCATGGAGCAGGGCCATCCCAACCATTAGCAGAAAAGAGAACCAAGCATAAATATGACCTCGCAAATGCAAAGATGATTCCAACCATATTGCCTAATTACATCCCGCCTTTGGCTGGCATGGTGAATTGTGATAGTGTACCAAGAGATTTCAAGTACACCATAATTATTGCGTACCTCCTAAAGGGGATACACATAGTTTGAATAGACCAAGATAAGATTGCAACCCTAAAGTTTAGTGAATTCAACCTTGGAGATCGCAAGATATATGGCATGCTCACCCCATACAAGTACTTGACCAGAACTAAAGGGAAAAATCCAAAGATCATTCCCCAGTCGTGGAGAATGAACCTCATGCAGTCCACCCTGTTGAACGTCATGAAGATCCCACACTGAAGATCCCACACTTCGGAAGACACCAGGAATTCAATGCCTGTGTCAAGCTACTGCTATCGTGTTACCATGGTGGCTACTTATGGCTTGACCATCGCATTACAGTTGACCCAACACTAATCCAAAAGATCACATGCCTGAGTATGCAAGGACCTGACCTGTAGGAATTTTATCTAGGAAAAGTCGCAGATCACACACTTGCACAGAAGATAAAGGACACCTATGGCGATGTTGAGAAGGGAACAAGAGGCTACAAGGTATATTCCATCCAGAGTGACATAGTACGCTCACATGTCAACTGATAGTTGGGAAGTTAGTAAGAAATAACCGACCTACGCAGGTCACCGGCTTTGTTGTTGACCTTGCAGGGAAGTGCACACAAGGCCTACAGATGAACTGGGTGAAGTACCTAGTTAACTAATTGGAATTTGATTGCCAAGAAGCCTAGGACCAAGGTTACAAATTCCATTTTAGCTATCTCCTGGTCCTCATTGCATTTATTTCCTCAGATATGCTGGAAGGAGCGACCTTCCCAGACATAGAGTCGTTCGAACTGCTTGTCGTGAAGTTCACTACCCTGTGGTATTCAATAGATATGAACAAACAGTGGCAGTTGAATGTTGTGTTTCATACATACTACCTTCAGCTAAAGTGCGCCATCAAAGACGAGCCTCACATGACTCCAAACACAATACAAAGGTTCTAATCACTAATGAAGTTCAACGCAGATCGACACTTCACCTACATTACAGTGCAGAAAGATGAACATAAAGAGAAACTTTAGACATATTATAAGCTTACAGAAGAAGACCTGGAGGAAATCACTAAGGAATGGTCTACTAACCTCCTTATCCCCACCAACCCCGCAGAGATATATGATAATTATAGCCCAGAGGACACCCATAAAGAACAAAATACACTCGGGACCAACAGACAGAAGAAAACCGAGGAGGTCCAAAACTTAAGAAACACCTCAGGGAAGACTGCTTCCATGTCACCTAACCGAGGGGGTGGTNCCGCTCTCACAGGACCTTCTTCTTCTCAGCCCGAAGAACTCAAAGGTTATTCTATCTCCCTATTGGGAGATCTACACCCAGAGTAATCTGTTCCAAGGTCTCCCCTTTATCACCGGGAGATCAGCTAAATCTCGTTGTCTCGCGAGTTCATGACTCAAAGCCTCCAAAATTTCCTTTCAAATCTTGTGATACCCGATCTGGCGATACGGGTATAACTCCTTCCATATGCAACTATGGGCTAGGCTTAGTGTTAGCGCCTCTCACGACTTTGCGACCTTGCAACCTCACGACCTCGCGACGTCGCCGGTTGAACCATCGAGTTTTCACCCTCCTAGTCTATGAGTCCCTAAGATATGCGGTCCCACCTTATGCTCTGCCATGCATCCATAATAATCTCAGCTCCTCGACACTTCGCGACTCGACGTCCACATGAGTCTCGGCTCCTCAGCACTTCGCGACTCATGAATCCTTGGTGCCACCTGTATTCCACTCGCGCTACGCTATGGCCCACACTGCTCCAGCTGTCAGGATATTTCCTTCTCGCAACCTCGTGGTCCCCATGGCCAAACTCTCAGACCTTTTCTTGCAAGGTCCCGAGAAACGATCCCTCGCGCAGATCCAATGGTCCTCCTGTGTTCCGGATCCAACGACTGTCCTTCTCTCGCCACCTCACGACCTCGCGACTTGGAGTACCAAATGTTTGGACTCTCAACCTGCGAACTCCCGAGTTCAAGAGATCTCTTGATCTCTCGCCGCCTGTCCTCCTCAAATGAACGGCTACGATTTTCTTGCCACTTCGTCACCTTGCGTCCTCATGCCTCGCGACTTTGAGCACCCAATACTTGGGACTTTACCCTGCGATCTTCCGAGTTGAGAGATATCTGATCTCTGCCACCTGTCCTCTCATATGGATGGATATGATCCTCTTGCTCATTCGTCACCTCATGTTCTCGCGCCTCACGACTTTGCACACCCAATACTTGGGCCTTCACTCTGCGAACTCCCGAGTTCGTGAGATCACTGATCTCTGCCACCTGTCCTCCTCAGATGGATGACTCTCAGCCTTCTTGCCACTTCAAACCCTTCGAAATATTCTCTCCGTAACCTCCTTGTACCTCTACAAGATCTGACAATCCTCAGAACCTCACAAAATCTCTTCAGGATATTTCGACCTCCCGTTTTTTCCTTGTATAATCCACGAGATGAAAAAGGGTATCTCTCCGCGAGATTCCTTCGCCGCTTCGCCAACTTGTGACGTTTCTCCCCAAATTCAAATCACACTTGGCTACGCTGAATATTGAACGAATCAGAGGCCTATCCTTCCTGAGCTTTGCTAAATTAGTTCAGCCTCAACGAGGTTCTTTGCACACACTCCTTGCGGCAAGCCTGTGAACACTTCAACTATTCAAGCTTCCTTGACTCTGTGTATACCCATAGCAACAGTCCTTCAATACTTCGCTCAATGTCATGAATGAGCCTCTCCTTAGCCTACGCACTCCTTGCATGACTTGTATAACCCACTTTCGCTTCTGAGCGAATTGAGAAGAAGAGTTTAACTCCCGAGCCTTCTATCAACGCACTCCTTGCGGACGACTTCAACTGCACTCCTTGCAGAAATCCTTGGTCAAAAGAGAAAAAAATTGTATTTCACTTCTCTTCTTCTCAGATTTCAATCTTAACACATGAAATCATACACACAGCATGATAACAAATGCATAATAGGAAGTATCATTCATAAGTAGAGCATTCAACACACATACACAGAGAATAACACAACAACCATGAATCTGAATCCACTTCTTCTATTAATTCAAGATCTATACATGGGTGTTTTTATACAACTCTCTGCTATTCTCCTATGCTCTAGACTCTTCTTGCTCCTGCTAATGTTACAATGATACAAATGAGAGTGCCTATATTTGGTTTCCCTCCCGCGCTCTAAAACTATCTAATCTAAGAGTTCAATTCTATCTACCTACAACTACTACTATAAATGCCTCTATCTATCTCAGACGAGAGCATATGGCTCGAGGTCTGATTACATTTTTTCCAAGGTGCCTAAATTAAATGATCTCATTTATATTCAGTGCATCAACTTCAAGGGAAAATTTAAAAATTCAAAAACTTGCGCTGGACATCTTCCAGCTGTCTTCTGCTTCCATGTTGGTTTTGCTTGTCGTGAGGGATGCTCCTGCATCATACTCCCTCGCTTGAAAATTTGCATGGGATCCTATCCATGAGCTCCTGCACGGTATGTCCATGCTTCAGAATTTCTGCTTCAGTCTCCCAGCTGACATCTTCAACTGGGTGTCCCTTCCACTTGACCAAATACTCAAAATATTCTTTCCTCCTGGTTTTCTTACCCACTCTTTTGTTCAGTATTTGCTCCATCTATGGTTTTTCTGCAACTGGCATCTGCTTCTGCCACTGGACCTCTTGTTGATCATCACTTTCTGCTCCTACTTCATCAACTTTATATGGATATAAATCCGAAACATTAAATATCGGAGAAATTCTGATCCCATCTAGTAACTCAATTTCATAAGCATTCTGTCCCATTTTCTTCAAGACTTTACATGGCCCAATTTTCTTCATCTTCAACTTGTTGTATGTTCCTCTTGGGAACCTTTCCTTCCTCAAATGTGCCAAAACTAGATCACCAACCTCAAACTGAAGTTGTCTCCGATGCTTATCTGTTCTGTGATTGTACTCCTGACTTGACTTCAATAGTCGCTCCTTCACCTAGCTGTGAAGTTCCTTCATCGCTTCAGCGAATTCTCCTGCACTAGTGCTGCTAGTATTAGTCTGTTCTGAATCCCTCAGTTTAGAAACTCCTCTTGGCTGCATTCCATATACAATTTGAAATGGAATTTTTCCTATGCTCTTGTTCACTGAATCATTGTAAGCTAACTCGGCTTGCGGTAATATGCTATCCCAGCTGTTATGGTGGTCTGTCACCAAGCTCCTCAATAAGTCTCCCAGACTTCTGTTGACCACCTCTATTTGTCCATACGTCTGAGGATGATAAGCAGAACTAAACATCAAATTAGTCCCCAGCTTCTTCCACAATGTTCTCCAGAAATGCCCTATGAATTTTGTGTCTTTGTCCGAAACTATGCTTTTCGGCAATCCATGAAGTCGAACAATCTCTTTGAAAAACAAATTTGCGATGTGAGTCACATCGCTGGTTTTCTGGCATGGAATGAAGTGTGCCATCTTAGAAAAACTGTCAACTACCACAACGATGGAATCAACACCTCTTTGTGTCCTCGGCAATACCAATACAAAATCCATGCTAATCTCATCCCACGACTTCTCAGGTGTGGGTAATGGCTGGTAAAATCCTGCATTCTGCTTTCTTCCCTTTGAATGCTGGCAAATCCTGCATCTGTCTACAAACCTCTTGACTTTTGACCGCATCCCTGGCCAAAAGTATGACTTGATCAGCTTTACAAATGTCTTATCATGGCCAAAATGTCCTGCCAATCCTCCACTGTGCTTTTCCTTCAACAAATTCTCCCTCATGGTGCAATTCGGAATACACAGTTGATTTCCTTTGAACAACAATCCATCTTGGATCACATACTCTATCCACTAACTTCTGTCTCTGAGAACTGGATTCTCAGCTGCTTCATAAGCTTCCTTAAAGTCTGAATCATTTATATACATGTCCTTAAGATCATCAAAGCCTATCGTCCTAACTTTGAACTCCTGCAACAGCAAACACTTCCTGCTCAAAGCATCAACAACTTTGTTAGCAGTACCAGAAATATGTTTTATCACAAAAGTGAAAATTTGCATGTATTCTACCCATTTAACATGCCTCTGATTCAACTTTTCCTGTTGAGTCACAAATTGTAATGCATGGTTATCACTATGTAAAACAAATTCCTTCGGAATCAGATAGTGTCTCCATTTCTTCAATGCCTGTATGATGGCATAGAATTATTTATCATATGTGGAATATTTATCTTTTGCCTCATTCAGCTTCTCAGTGAAATATGCAATCGGCCTGTCTTTCTGACTCAAGATCGCTCCTATGGAAAACCTGCTTGCATCACATTTCACTTGGAATGTCTTCTGAAAATCTGGCAACACCAGAATTGGTTGCTCTGTAATCTTTCATTTCAACAAATTGAAACTCTTCTCAGCCTCTTCCGTGCAGTGAAAATATTTATGTCTTTTCTTAACTGTATCCATCATTGCTGCACTAATTCCACTGAAATTTCTAATGAATTTTCGGTAGAAACTAGCCAAACCATGAAAACTTCTCACCTAAAATACGTTCCTTGGTGATGGCCAATTCTTTATTACCTCCACCTTATCTGGATCCATCCTTAGTTCATTTGCAGAAATAACAAACCCAAAACAAATGAGTTTTGTCTTCATGAATGAGGACTTTTTCATGTTTATCGGCAGCTTCTCTTGCTGTAATATCTTCATCACAATAGCCAAATGCTTCAGATGTTCAGCCTTTGTCTTGCTGAAAACCAATATGTCATCCATATACACGATGACAAATTTCCCGATGAAATCCTTCAGGAGTTCATTCATCAACCTCATAAATGTACTTGGTGCATTCGTCAAGCCAAACGTCATGCCAAGCCATTCATACAAACCTTCGTTTGTCTTGAATGTTGTTTTCCACTCGTCACCTTCTCTCATACGAATCTGATGATATCCACTCTTCAAATCTATCCTTGAAAAAAAAAATTCCCCACTTAAGCAATCCATCAAATCATCCATCCTTGGCAATGGGAATCTATACCTGATAGTTATCTTGTTGATGGCTCTTGAGTCAGTGCGCATCCTCCAACCTCTGTCTTTCTTCAGACTGAGTACTATTGGAACAACACATGGACTCAAGATTTCCCTGACCAAGCCTTTGTCTAACAACTCCTGGACCTGTCTTTTAACCTCTTCATTCTCCTGCGGTGTCAATCTGTACGCGGCTTTGTTTGGAAAACTAGCTCCTGGTATAAGATCAATATGATGACTCACACTCCTCATCGGTGGCAACGAACGAGGTAATTCATCCACTACAATATCAACGAACTCTTCCAGCATTTCCTGGACTTCTGTTGGTAAATCATCCACTCTTGTGCTAGTCAGAACAATTCTCGGCTTTCTGACCACGAAGAATTGTGGATCCTCCTTCTTCTTAACTTCTGTAAGAAGTTCCTTCCCACTCATGAGAAGTACTGTGTTGTTCACCTCCGGCTTCACCTCTTTATCTTCAATTGGACACAACATGTGAGTCCTCCCATTCTTCTTCAGGGTATAGGTGTTCATCCTCCCATCATGAATTACATTTCTATCATATTGCCATGGTCTACCCAACAATAAATGACAAACATCCATAGGAATAACATCACATAAAATTTTATCATTATATCCTCCTATCTTGATGTCAACTAAGCACTGTTTAGTGACATTTACCTGATGTCCCTTCTATAGCCATGAAACTTTGTATGGATTCGGGTGATCAGTTGTCTCCAGCTCCAACTTTTCTACCATCTCGGTTGAAACGAGATTATCAGTGCTTCCACTATCCACGATGACCTTGCACACTTTATCCTTGGTCTTGCAAGCAGTCCTAAAAAGACTGTTCCTTTGCGCTAAATTCTCCATCTCTTTCTCTGGTGTCAAAAAAACCTTTCGCATCACCAGCGATCTTCCGCCTTCAGCGTACTCTGCCTCAACATCTCGCCTCTGTGCCTCGGCGATGTGAGTCTCTCCAGTTTCTTTCTTTTTCTCTGGACACTCGAATGATTTGTGCCCATTTTTCCCACATGTGAAGCATGTAATTACTCCACCTCTTCCTCTTCCTTTACCTCTGGTACAAGGAAACCTATCATTATCATCATATCCTCCTCTTTTCTCAATTTGTTGTCCTTGCTGCTCAGCATATGGCCTTCTCTGTGAGGTTCCACCTCTTTCAACCTTTTCCTAAGGTTTCTTCCATTCCTCCTTGGGCTTCTGGTATTTATCTTGGGCAACTGATTTACTTTTGGGATGACTTCTGCCTCGACCTCTCTGACTTTGTTTATGTCTTAGCTTCTCCTCATCTTTCAGAGTCAATTGGTAAGAATCCTCCACCATTTGGATGGTTGACAAATTTAATTCATCCTGAATTTCATACCTCAGGCCATTCAGATACCTGGCCACCTTTTCGTCATTGCTTTCACGATGACCCACCTTGATATTCAACCTGTAAAATTCCTCAGTATACTCCTTCACTATCAATAGCTTATGTCTCAGGTTCTTCATCCTCCTGAACAGAGAAATTTGGTAATCCCTGGGAATGAATTTTGCCTTCATCTTTGCAATCATCCTGTCCCAGCTCTTAATCTTCTGCTTGCCTTGGCAACGCCTGTCAACTTGCAGTTCATCCCATCACAAGGCTACATGTCCTTTTAATCTTGTGACAACATGTCTGACCTTCTTATCATCTTCGATATCTTCATAATCGAAGTAAGTATCAAGAGATCTAATCCAATCTAGTAGCTCTTCTGCATCCAGATTCCCTTTATAAGCTGGAATGTCCATTTTTGTTTTTGAACTCATCCGAGCGATAGCCTTAATTAAACACTCATTGGCTGCATCTTCTGCTGGGATTTCTTCTTCTTCATGTCCAACATCACCTTCATCCTCAGATTCACTGATATCTCCTGCATCAACGTTTTGCCTTTGTGATGTCTCCATGTCCTCCATTTTGGCATGAAGATTTCACACTTCTCTCTCCACGTCTGGATTCTATACTTTCCTGCCTCTGTCTCTGGACATTTCCCTTTCCTCCTCTAGACCGGGTGATTGTCTACCTCTTCTCCTTGGCGGCATGGTGAATTCTCCTTTTTCTTCGCTACAGAAAGCAAAGAAACTTTTCTATGCTCTGATACCACTTGACATGTGTATCAGAGTGTTCTCTTATCTCCTCCTGCCTCTCTTGCCTGAAATATACAGACAAGTAATAAGCTCTGATACCACTTGACGTAGGGGCGCGCCACCCAGGCACGTCCGCTCTCACAGGACCTTCTTCTTCTCGGCGCAAAGAACTCGAAGGTTCTTCTATCTCCCTATTAGGATATCTGCACCCACAACAATCTGTTCCAAGGTCTCCCCTTTACCACCGGGAGATCAGCTAAATCTCGTTGTCTCGCGAGTTCGTGACTCAAAGCCTCCAAAATTTCCTTTCAAATCTTGTGATACCCGATCTGGCGATACGGGTATAACTCCTTCCACATGCAACCATGGGCTAGGCTTAGTGTTAGCACTTCTCGCGACTTCGCGACCTCGCGACCTCCCTGGTTGAACCGTCGAGTTTTCACCCTCCTAGTTCGCGAGTCCCCGAGATACGCGGTCCCACCTTATGCTCTGCCACGCATCCACAAGAATCTTGGCTCCTCGGCACTTCGCGACTCGGCGTCCACACGAGTCTCGGCTCCTCGACACTTCACGACTCGCAAATCCTTGGTGCCACCTATATTTAACTCATGCTCTGCTACAGCCCACACTGCTCCAGCTGTCGAGATATTTCCTTCTTTCAACCTCGCGGTCCCTATGGCCAAACTCTCGGACCTTTTCTTGCAAGGTCCTTAGACATGATCCCTCGCGCAGATCCAATAGTCCTCCTGTGTTCCGAATCCAATGAATGTCCTTCTCTCGCCACCTCATGACCTCGTGACTTGGAGTACCAAATGTTTGGACTCTCAACCTATGAACTCCTGAGTTCGTAAGATCTCTCGATCTCTCGCCACCTGTCCTCCTCAGATGAATGGCTACGATTTTCTTGCCACTTCGTCGCCTCGCGACTTTGAGCACCCAATACTTGGGCCTTTACCCTACGAGCTTTTGAGTTGCAAGATCTTTGATCTTTGCCACCTATCCTCTCATATGGACGGCTAGGATCCTCTCGCTCCTTCATCGCCTCGCGTCCTCGCGCCTCACGACTTTGCACACCCAATACTTGGGTCTTCACTCTGCGAACTCCCAAGTTTGCGAGATCACCGATCTCTTCCACCTATCCTCCTTAGATGGACGGATCTCAGCCTTCTCGCCACTTCAAACCCTTCAAAATATTCTCTCCATAACCTCCTTGCACCTCTGCAAGATCTGATGATCCTCAGAACCTCACAAAATATCTTCAGGAGATTTCAACCAACCGTTTTTTCCTTGTATAATCCACGAGATGAAAAAGGGTATATCTCCGCGAGATTCCTTCGTCGCTTCGCCAACCTGCGATGTTTCTCCCTAACTTCAAATCACACTTGTCTACGCTGAATCTTCAGCGACTCAGAGGCCTATCCTTCCCGAGATTTTCTAACTTACTTTAGCCTCAATGAGGTTCTTTGCAGGCACTCCTTGCGGCAAGCCTGCGAACACTTCAACAGTTCGAGCTTCCTTAACTCTGCGTATACTCGTAGAAACAGTCCTTCAATACTTCGCTCAGTGTCACGACTGAGCCTCTCCTTAGCCTACGCACTCCTTGCACAGCTTGTATAACCCACTTTCGCTTCTGAGCGAATTGAGAACAAGAGTTTAACTCTCGAGCCTTCTGTCAACGCACTCCTTGCGGACGACTTCAACTGCACTCCTTGCAGGAATCCTTGCTCAAAAGAGAAAACAATTGTAGCTCACTTCTCTTCTTCTCAGATTTCAATCTTAACACATGAAATCATACACACAGCATGATAACAAATGCATAACATGAAGTAGCATTCATAAGTAGAGCATTCAACACACATACACAGAGAATAACACAACAACCATGAATCTGAATCCACTTCTTCTATTAATTCAAGATCTGTACATGGGTGTTTTTCTACAACTCTCTACTATTCTCCTATGCTCTAGACTCTTCTTGTTATTACTAATGTTACAATGATACAAATGAGGGTGCCTATATTCAGTTTCCCTCCTGTGCTCTAAAACTGTCTAATCTAAGAGTTCAATTCTATCTACTTGCAACTACTACTATAAATGCCTTTGTCTATGTCAGACGAGAGAGTATGGCTCGAGGTATGATTACATTTTTTCCAAGGCACCTAAATTAAATGATCTCATTTATATTCAGCGCATCAACTTCAAGGGAAAATTAAAAAATTCAAAAACTTGCGCTGGACGTCTTCCAGCTGTCTTCTGCTTCCACGTTGGTTTTGTTTGTCGTGAGGGATGCTCCTGCATCACCAATGAAGTAACACCACCCAGAGATGAGTAGGATCCCTCGAAGAAGAGGAAGGTATCCCCCCTGAAACCTTCTTCCCAGAAGAAGTCGAAAGCTACCATGACCAAAATGCAGACCATCCTCACCTCCGACGATTTTGACTTCACCATAGCATCCCTGAATGGTGCCTCATTGGAAATAGTAGAGAAACAAGTGGCCAAGTAGGAAGAAATGTATGATAGGATCGAAGTCAAACTCTGAGGGGTACAACAGGCCCTTCAGTCCAGTCGCGCAGTCTCCACTGTGCCAAGAGAACCAGAGTTGGGAGATGCACCAACCCAACTCCACTGACTGGCTGATATAGTCGAAGCTCACCTCCGACGAGCGCAGGAAGAAACCGACCAAGCCACCCAGGCTTTGACGCAAGTCCAAGGAGTACTTTTCGAACAAAGTCGAGTTGCAGAATAGGAAAATATTGATCTCCAAGAAAAGTTCAATGAAGAAAAAGAACAAATGTAGCAAGGAAAAGAACAGTTGCTCGCAGAGCAACTTGAAGTAAAAGAAGCAGTCAACAGAGCACTTCGCTCTGTGACAGTCATCGAAATAAAGGTAGAATATCGAGTCATGTAGCAAGTGGAACAACTTACAGAAGCTATCCAGTAGCTACAACAATGCATCGAAGACTTAGAGCTCTGCACAGTGCCCGAGACCCCACATGATGTAAGGGACCAAAGAGAAGAAACTGCTCAAAGCATAGTGGAGAGAATAAAATCCCTTACTATGGAATGTAAGAAACTCACTGATCGTAGTGACTAGACCTACGAGAAAGTCACAGAGAATCTAGAATTAAAAGCACCAGAGTCGCAGCTCCAAGAGGTGAAGTATCAAGTCGAAATGATACAAGCGTAGTTGAAGCCCCTGACAGTTGTGGAAAGAATGAAGCGCTCCCAAGAGAAACGCAACACCCAAAAGAAAATCCACACTATCCAGAGCAGAGTTATGGAAGTAACTCAGAGACTCCAACCTGTACAAGATAAGGCCTACCAATTTTTCATAGAGGTCGAAAGCTACAGAGTAGAACTGGAGCAGGTTGTTATTGTAGCTGAACAGTGCCTGGAGGGGCCTGTGAACAAGGTAGTCATCCAAGATTTCGCCGCACAAGAGGCCATGGGACAACAACAAGTTGAATCAGCTCGATCCAAGCTCAAGGATTTTTAAGCAGAACTACCCAGATCATAGTGACTCGGGATGAGTCATAGGTGAGTGTTGGGGGCCTGTTGGCCCTTGACCAAGTTGAGAGATCCTTGGTCAAGTTTGACCTATTTTGGGACTTAGATAGCCTGTCAAAGGAGGAGCACAAGATGAAGCAGAGATCGCAGGATATCTGCCCCTTTTTGGGTCCTTTTTGGGAATTGGGATTATGTAATGGGTATGGGATGTCGTCCCCCCATGATTAGGCCTATTTTGTAATGTATATATATATGTCTAGGAAAATAAGGATATATAGAGAATACATCTATGTGATGTTATATGAATGGGTAAGTGCTAGATCTATGTGATCGAAGGATTGTAAGAGCTCTATGCATACTGTGTGAATCTTGTAGAGCTGAGTGCAAGTGACTGTAGAAGGCTTAATGTTATAACCTAGCTCGGGGAAGATGGATCTAGCGAGGTGTGTGAAGATCGCATATCCTATGCAGAGTAGGATTTTGTGTCTTTGTGCATGTAACTGATTGACTGAAGACAATAAAGAAGAAGATTTGGGGGACGTAGCCCTAGGGTGGGGGTGAACCACGTAAATGTTGTGTTGTCCTGCTTTGTGTGATGTCTTGATATGTTTATGTCTTTACTTTCTAAGTGCTTTGATACAGATAGATAGATCTGCTTATGCTTTGTGCTAATGATGTATATGGATGTAGATATGACCTATGTGAATGTGCTTAGTGCTTGAATCTGCTAGATTTAATCTACCTCTTTATGATAAGTGCTTAGATACATCAAATCTGAGTGAATGATGTGATGCTCTATTTTATCTGCGTAGTAGAATAGTGGTTAAATATTGGTGAATTGTCGGTGCTAAGTTCTATGTTAAGTATTACAATCACAGATATGTGTCCGAGATAAGGTTGCAGACACCTAAGTCTTTCAACCACCCTTGCCTCTACCTCAGGTGAGACTTCATCTACTTCACAGGTGTTGCCGAAAGGGCCGGTAGTTAGGGTTTGTTGGTGCGTTGTTGTAGCATTGAACCTTGTGTATGCCCTTGTGCCAACACTAACCCCCGGTGCACCTCTGCCTAATGGACCATTCTATCGTCGCTCACTAATGGAAAATGATGAAATAATGTGTCATATCCAAGAGCTTCTTCAAAAGGGGCACATCAGACCCAACTCCTCCCCTTGCAGAAGCCCGATTGTACTAGTGCAGAAGAAGGACAAGACCTAGTGACTCTGCATTGATTATAGAGACTTAAACAAAATCACAGTAAAAAACCGGTACGCAATTCTCAAGATTGATGAACTTCTTGAACAACTAAAGGGGGAAAAATTCTTCAATAAGATTGACCTAAAGTCTAGCTACCACCAAGTTCCCATCAAACCAACTAATGTCTAGAAGACAACTTTCAAATCTAAAGAAGGTCTCTTCGAATGGTTGGTCATGCCCTTTGGCCTAACAAATGCATCAACCACTTTCATGAGGTTGATGGATGATGTATTGAGACCCTTCACCAACTATTTTTATATTTGTATGACATCCTCATCTTCAACAGAACTTGGGAGGATCCCATGCAGCATATTCAATAGGTTTTAAGCACTCTACGACAACACAAGCTATATGCCAACTTGAAAAAATGTTCGTTTGGCATGAACATGGTCCAATACTTGGGCTACATTGTTGATGAACATGGGGTACATGTTGATCCTTCTAATATCCAATTCATCCATGATTGGTACCCTAAAAGATATGAACCCTGGGTCAAAAATGTAGGTAGTATGGAAGAATAGTCCATCAAGACCAACACCAGCTCTAACCACACTAACCGAGTTTTGTAGCTTCTTGGGATTGGCCAAATTCTACTAACGGTTTGTGTTGGGATTCTCCCATATTGAATGGGACCTCAACCACATGAACAAGGGCGATGGCAGGGAAACGTTCATGTGGGGGAAGGAACAAAAATGATCATTTGATGATCTAAAGCATCGCTTGTGCTAAACTCCAGTACTCTCCTTGCCCGATCTGCAAGAACTGTTCGAGATTGATACTGATGCATATGACTATGTTGTAGGCGCAATTCTCACTCAACACGGTCATTCGATGGAATACCATAGTGAGACACTCTCGGATACTATCCATAAATACCCCACCTATGACAAGGAAATGTATTCCATTGTACAAGGTTGTCGTCAATGGAAACATTACATTCTGAGAAAGGAGACGATCATCTACACTGATCACAAGCCTTTGTAGTTCATACATACATAGGGGAAGTTGCATAATGATCACCATCATAAGTGGTCCACTTACCTACAACAATTCCATCTCAACATCAAGTATAAGACATGGAGCATAAATCGTTTCATTGACAGCCTCATTCGACCTCCCGTGGCTGCACTCACCACTGTACTCCATTCCTGTGGACATGAGGCATCTGAGTGGCCCCAAATTTATCAACATGATCTGAAATTCACCACCGCCTATCATCTCTTGCATACAAGAGCAACTGTCACTGATTTTTACATTCAGGATGGGTTGTTATGCCATCTGGTCCATCTCTGTGTTCCTTCAAGTGAGCGTGCAAGGCTGATTTTGGAAGCCCACTACAGTCGGATGGCAGTACATTTTGGCGTGGAGAAAAATATGTCTGTTCTCCAGAAACATTTTTATTGGTGAAAACATCGACAGGACATCAACAAGTATATCAGATATTTCATTTCCTATG
The DNA here is from genome assembly GCA_009831015.1 of Picea engelmannii. Taxonomy (NCBI): domain Eukaryota; kingdom Viridiplantae; phylum Streptophyta; class Pinopsida; order Pinales; family Pinaceae; genus Picea; species Picea engelmannii. Next base: position 93,713 of record ML796582.1, read on the forward strand.
CCATTGCAAATCCAACCATCAAGAAGCAAGGCTTATACACCCCTCTTCCTACCCCCGAGAAGCCTTGGGAATCCATCTCGATGGATTACATTTCTGGCCTTCCATCCACCAAGCAAGGCAATGATTGTGTATTTGTGGTCGTTGATCAATTTTAGAAGATGGACATCCTCATAGCTTGCAAGAAGAACATCACAGCGACAGATACTTCCAAGCTCTTCTTCGAACGAGTGTGGTTCCATTTTGGGATACCACAAACCATCATCTCCGACTAGGACAACATGTTCCTCATCATATTTTGGTCGAGTCTCTGGTCACTGTTGGACACCAAGCTCACTAAATCCACTGCTTTCCACCCCCAAACAGATGACCAAACAAAGGTTGTCAATCAGATGATTGTGCACATCCTGCGCATGTACAAATCTAAGAATCCACGTACATGGGATGAGAGTCTTCCCTATGTTCAAAACATTTACAATAGGGATCTCCATATCTCCACTGACCATATCCCATTTCAGGTGGGACTGGGATTCCAAACCTTGGGTCCCATTGATGTTTCATTACCTCTGGCCACCACACAAATAGACTCTTCCCATGTTCATTCTAAGACCGACAAATCCACCAGATTCATTGAGAGGATTCAACACATTTGCCAACAAGTCCATGAGATTTTTCAGAAGGCCAATGCTAAGTAAAAGCAGCTCCATGATCAACACAGGGTACCGCACTAGGTTTAGGTTGGAGACAAGTTCTGGTTACATTTGCAGAAGGAGAATGTTACAGGGCCCCATCGGAAGCTTTCCCCACTTCGCTATGCACCTTACAACATCACCAAGTATATGGGTAGCAATGCTCTTTAGCTCAACACTTCACCATTCTTTGGCTTGCACCCAATGTTCAATGTGTACCTCCTTTGACCATATTTTCCACCATTATTGGACACCTCCGAGATTGCAGAACAACTAACACCAACATAGCTCAACCCTAACTACATGGAACATGCATCCACTGATTATATAGTGGACACACAGGTCAAGGGCACTTGCCAGTAGAGGATCCAACATTATCGGGTTGTCAAGGAAGGGAAACTCCTACACTAAGGAAAGTGGCTCACCCAAGAAAAATTCAATAGAATTTTCCTCACCTGATGGGGGAACTCAACACAATGGAGACCATTGTTTCATATGGGGGGAGGACTACTCCATGTGAATATTGATGGCCACCCACCTATTCCAACTGGCTCCTCTTGACAGTTTTTAGTTCAACATGTTCTTCTGTACTTGTTTGTAATTGTTGGTTCTACACTTCCAAGGCTGTCTGAAGCCCTACACATCTTCCAAGTGGATACTGGTGGCCTCCCACCTAATTCAACTTGCTTACTTTGTATGTTTTCATGTCATCACATCTTACTGTACTTCGAGGGCCATTTTGGGGCCCTAAACAATGTTTTTTTGGCTCACCATAGTCAAACTGTAGATGGAGTCAGAGTTTGACGACATAATGTGTAGTTCTCTGAAATACCTTTCCAATGGGCTATCACGTGCCTAAAACATAGATCATATGCAAAATTTATGACCCCAGGAAGTTGAGATACCAACTTACCATAGGGGCTCACATAACGTTTGGCATTTCATCTCCTAGGGTTAGGTTTTTGGATGTCTAGGGTTTTGGCATTCATGAGTAATGTTAAAAATGCCTTTAGAGCCTCATTGTAATCATTATGCTCAGATGGATGCGTTTAGTAGACACATCTCATCTCAGAGATAGCTACCACCATTCGAGCAAGTGTTTTAGTTTCAACCTATTTCATTTATTCAATAGAATATATTGTTCACTGGATATATATGTTGTTCTTCATATGTGTTTATTTTATTTAGTTTGTTAATTAGTTCGTTCCTCTCCTAAATCTAGATCCCCTTGGGAATCCATCTCTATGGATTACATGTCTATCCTTTCATCCACAAAGCAAGGTAATGATTGTGTATTTTTGGTGGTTGATCGGTTTTCGAAGATGGCCATTTTCACAACCTTCAAGAAGAGAATCACAACGACAACTACTGCCAAGATCTTCTTGGAACAGGTGTGGGTCCATTTTGGGATACCACAGACCATCACCTCAGATTAGGACAACGGGTTCATCAACACATTTTGGTTGAGTCTTTGGTCATTGTTGGACACCAAGCTCCCTAAATCCACTACTTTACACCCCTAAACCGATGGCCTGACAGAGGTCGTCAATTGGATGATTATGAACATCCTGCGCATGTATAAATCTAAGCATCCACGTACATGGGATGAGAATCTTCCCTATTTTCAACAAAGCTACAACATGGCTCTCCATAGCTCCACCATCCATATCCCATTTCAAGTGGGTCTGACATTCCAACCCTTAGGTCCCATTGATGTTGCACTACCTCTTGCAACCACACAAGAATAATATTACCATGTTCAGTCTGAGGTTGAAAAATCCACCAGATTCATTGAGAAGATTCATCACATCCATCAACATGTCCATGATATTTTGTAGAAAGACAATGCTAATTACAAGCAATGCCATGATCAACATTGGGTATCACAACAATTTCAGGTGGGATAAAAGGTCTAGTTACATTTGTAGAAAGAGCACCTTACAGGGCCCCATTGAAAGATTAGTCCACTTCGCTATGGGCCTTACACCGTCACCAAGGTTGTGGGTAGAAATTATTTTTAGCTCAACACTCCACCTTTCCTTGGCTTTCACCCAGTTTTCAATGTGAACCTCCTTCAACCATAGTTTCCACCATTATTGGACACCTTGGAGATCGCAGAACAGTTGACACCAACAGATAGAAACCCTGACTGAATGGAAAATGCATCCCCTGATCAGATAGTGGACACATAGGTCAAGGGAACTCACTGTTGGGTATGTGTTATATTCTTTGCACGAGTAGTAGCGTCTGAGTGCCTGCGCCGGGCGTGTAGGGGGGTAAGAGGGGGGGAGCAGGGGGGCGGAGCCCCCCGCGCGGGGGTTCGGGGGCAGCGCCTTTTGGGCCGACATATTTTCGCCGGTTTCGGGCCGACATATTTCCAGGACGACATATTTCCGGGACCACATGATATTAGGTGGTTTTCGGCACATGGTTTTTTGCCGATGGTTTTCTATTTCCGGTTAAGGAATTAGGGTTTTGGACTAATCCAGGTCATTGGGTTAGGTTTTTGGATGCCACTGGCTCCTATATGTATATTGTATTGTAAACAATGTAACACAATTGTATGAATATAATATATGCTGGTTTTCCCGGTTTGGGTTTCCAGGTGAAAAATATTTGTGTAATGTTTGTATTTTCCATTGTATCTTTTCTGTTCTTTTCTGAATATCAGTTTGCAGTAGATATTGTACAAGGTTAGAATTCACACTCACCAACAGAGGATCCAACTTAATCTAGTTGTCAAAGTAGGGAAACTCATGCACCAAGGAAAGTGGCTCACTCGATTCCACATTCAACATACATTTCCTCACCTGATGGTGGAAATCAACGCAATGGAAACCATTTCTTCCTAAGGAGGGAGAACTAATCCAGGTGGATATTTGTGGCCACCCACCTATTTCAACTGGCTCATCTTGACAGTTTTTAGTTCAACAAGTTTCTCTGTAATAATGACATCTCTTTGTAATAATGACATTTCTACACTTTCGAGGTTGTCCTCAAGCCCTACATAGTATCCAGGTGGATATTGGTGGCCACCAACCTATTCTAACTGGATTATTTTGGAAGTTGTCATATTAGTACATATTTTTGTACTTCCAGGGTCGTTTTGGGGCCCTAAAAAGTGTTTTTTTTGGCTTGCCACAGTCAAATTGTAGACGGAGTTAGAGTTTGATGGAAAAATGTGTAGTTATCAAAAATACCATTCCAACAGTCTATCACACACCTAAAAATGAGGTAGTATGCAAAAGTTAATACCTCGATAATTTGAGTTACCAACCTACCCATTGGGGCCCACATAACTTTTGGTGTTTCATCTCCTAAGGTTAGGTTTTTGGATGTCTATGGTTTTGGAATTCATGAGTAATGTTACAAAGGCCCCTGGAGCCTCATTATAATCATTATGCTCAGACGGATGCACGTAGCAGCAACATCTCTTCTCAGAGATAACTACCATCATTCGAGCAAGTTGTTTCAGTTCTGTAGTTTTACAGTTTCAACCTATTTTATTTATTCAATAGAAGTTATTTTTCACTGGATATTTATTGTCGTTCTCCTTATCTATGTGTTATTGTATTAAATATGTTATTCATTTCGTTCTTCTTGTAAATCCAAATCACACCACCTACTGCTGCATTGCCTCTTGCAGATCCTCCATCCGAACCATAGGAACCCAGTGCGTCAGATGAGACATGTTTCCCTGCACATTCTGGAGAACTATCTTTGCATCCCCACCTACCATCTCATATCCTATGAACCTGTATTAATGTCATGGATATCCATCTGGTCATTGTGGACCTATGTATGCATAAAAAAATAACGATTAATACATGATACCATACAAAAATATTTTCATTTTTTGTTTGCATATATCAAATTGAAAAACACAAAAAATGAAATATATGAAAATGAATTCTCACTGATATCTCCAAAGGTGGATCCCGGTGGAAATGAAATATCTTGGTCCCCTCAGTATTCTATCCCCCCATAAGGGTAGTCATCAATCAGGATGATCTTTTGTCACCACCAGTGGAAGAAATCACCGTTGTAGGGGGTTGGCACCCTACCACCTCCTAGTTGTTGCATGACCTCAGTCAATCGTGACATATATGGATATCGTAGATCATGTGGAGTGATATATACTCTCAGGCTCAGAGCTGGAACTCTCTCGAAGAAAAAAATATGGACAGTATGTATGCAAACCCAAAGTTCCTCATCCGACTGAGTTTGCGATCAGTCAACTGGCTCTTCATGTTGGCCAGTAGTGAGGTGCACCAATCGTAAACCATGGCTCTCAAAAACTCCACATCATAGAACATGAGTATCCTCAACACCTGATGCAATTAGGCTGATCCTAGTATTCATGTGAGTACTAGGACAATGATATTCATACTTAGGTTCTCAATCTCCCTAATAGGGAACTGGTTCACCACTTTCTCTGTACCTACAATGCAGTAGGTGGCGATGTAATCCTCCATAGTCCTCCCACCTCCAACCGCTCGGGCTTTGAGAGTCACCATGTTGCCTTAGTGAGACAACCCATTTATTAAGTAGATATCGTCCATTTCAATTCTCAATGGTTTCCCATCAAGGTTGAATGCCTCGACCTCTGGATCCCAATAGTTCATCAGTGTTTGGAGCAACCTCACTTGGGCCCTCATCCATTTTATGGCCCAAAATTTATAGAGCCAAAATATATGCAAATATTGTTGGGACCTCACATATCTTTCTATTGTAGTATCAACCTCCTCATGCTCCCTTTCCCTCCATTCAATCATTATCTTGCAAAGGAAACACCAAATTTTGAGTTAATTTTGTAAAAAAAACTTGTTCACGGAGGTGTACGCAGGCTACCCTTATGACACTCTCATATAGGGATTCATATACATAGGCATGCTTCTCCTTGACCACATACATGAGTTTGTGTACATGACCTAATGGACTATAGCCCACATACACCCTAGTTTCTAATTTATGACCTCTGATACTAAAAAATTGGGCACTAAAACTAAAAATCAAACCATTGAAATGAGAGAGGATAAAATGGACACTTACTTGGTCTAGATGGTTTCCAATTGTGTCGATCATAGCTTCCATAATCACCAATGGAATATCATGGTTAAAAAGGCTTAAAATGCACTATGTGGGCTAAAAAACTCAAATGATATGGTAAATTTCATGTTTTTTACTATTTGTAAAAAAATTTCATCCACTTTCTATAGTTTTTTAACCTTTTCTTTCATATTTTTGAAACCAAATTAACTAATTGAGTAGTAGAAGATCTGGTTTGAAGTGGTTTTGTCCAGGGTTTCATATATTTCCATCATTCTTCATCTTGTTCGTGCCTTGGGCAGGTATTTACCGTCACTGGCATATAGGGTAGCTTTTCACCTTGCTTTGCATTTTTGCATCATATTATGACCATGATTCATATGCCCTAGGTATGAACCCATTTGGTAGCGACATTGAACCTTCTTAATACAAATAGAAGTGTCTTTATTAAATGGTAGAGACTTACCAAACATGGGTACCTTATTGATATTACTCAATCTCATTCTGACTACTACTTATGGGGCTCTTTCCAATTCTTGGTTAAGCTCTTTTCCTGCTCCCGAAAAAATGAAAATATTACCGAGTGAACTTGTCTCTTTCACACTCATTAAATATCTTTGAAAGGACATCTATTTTTGTATAAGTTTAAATCTTTTCCGGACCAAATAGACTACTTACGAAAAATGAATAATCTAGTCACCATTGTCTAGAAGAGTTCACCTGGGTATTATTTTATACTTTTTTGGGCCTAGGGGACTAAATCTATGAACAATGACAATTTGAGTTAAGTTGTAATTGCATCCCATTATCCCACTTGCATTGTTGAGCCTAATATTGGTTCCATCTTTCTCGTTATAAGCCCTTTTTCCGCAACAATTCTTAGCATTATCCAAGCAATTCCTTCTATATATCCTTTGCAACTTGACAACCCTTTACCCATAGAGGAAACATCCCTCCGTGTGCCCATGTCTCACATGCACTTCCCTGCATTGAGAATAGGTATGTTCTGTTGCTTGGAACTAGTTTCTTACTCACAACACTCATTTCCTCTCCTATATCATAACATTTATTTGACTATGAAAAAACAAAAAAGATGGGTGGGAAAATAATATTATCTCCTATTGACAACAATCCTGTCACCTTTGAACATAGCACAAATTCTTGAGTCTGTTCATCCAAGGTTTGGGTTTATCATGACCATAGGAAGTTGAGATCATTACTTAGAGTATACTCCTACAACTTGTTACTCTTCCAGTCTTTATGGAGATTTTGTTGATACCTCTTGTGTCACAAAATTTTTTCAATTATCATTGTTCAGTCCATGCTACCTGATTTATTCATTTGTCTCATGCTCTTGTTCAAAGGAAGTCTAAGCCTATGTCATCCATTTCTCAGAACTCTTGAATTTGCATGTCGAACTTCCCTTTTAAAATAAACCTCAGAATCACATGAAGTTGTTGTCCTACTTTTCACCCTGGGCCTACTTTCATCATAGGTAGGTGACCTTGAACCTAGTAGATGACATATCTCCATTGGTCACTGACTGGGGGGTTTCCCTTGTGTTCGATGGAAAGAAATATATTCACACATTGGGATTCATGTAGTGTCTTGGATTCTATTAGACCCCATTGGTGGTTTCCTCTCCTTTGTCAGAAAATTTCGTCATTGGCTGCTAGTCAGAGGGTCTCTTTCATGTACTACTTGCATCTGGTACACGTGAGAGACACACATGGTTGTTGGTTCGTGAAAATCTTTTTCGTTCGAGTTCTCTCTAATCATCAAGATATTTATTTGCACATCATGCTAGATGATGAGATATGCCTTAATTCTCTCCTTTCAATGGGTATCCTTCCATCGATTTTAGCTAAGTTATTCTGGAATTGAGATCTAGAGTTATATGAGTACCTAAAGGCTTGCATTCATCAGTGGTAGGTTCTCCTTTCATCGACAATTAGGAATACATTAATGTATCCTGATCAATGGATTCTTCAAGTGTTCGACCTCAATACCCTTATTCACACTTGTGGAATGTACTTGGTTCCTTGACACCTACTTTAATTATTGGTGGGTTGTCTCGTGTTTGTTAACAATATACCTCAATGTCCTATAATCAAACGAAGTCTCATTGTGTTCAACTTCAACTCCTTTATTCACATGATTTAGACATGCACTTTCAATGGATAGTGTAGAATACCTCTAGTTCACAGTAGCAGGATCTCATATCTACTGTTGCCTTTTAGCGGACCAATACCTATATGACTTTAGTGATCATGGAAGAAAATATTGTACTCCATTGTATACATATATCTTCAGTTGATTTTGAGATTGGACTCCATTGTGTCTTGTTTGTTACTATGAAATATTATGGCATGTGTCCACTTTGTATTGCCTATTCATGGCCATGAAAAACTATTTGATATATATCCACATGGATCTACAGTGTAATTCAGTTTGGAAGCCATGTGTACAAAGTCAATATGAATTGTAATATTCTCATGAGTAGCTAGTTTTTCCAGTTGGGTCCTCATTACTCCACTTCTGGGAATTATGATGTATTTCGTCCATCACATTTGATACTCTAACCTCACACATCAGGAGGCATATTTTATAGAAATTTTTTCCACACTCCATGCGTCTTTCTTTGATGGCCTTCCATTTCCCTCTGCACACTCAATTTCCCCCATTTTTCTCACTCCAGAGTAAAAAATTCAAAGTTTTGCACATATACATGATCCAGTGTTAGACAACTCATGTGTATGTAGGTTGCTCCATTTCAGCCTCATACATAGGGTTTTGTGCTAAAAAATTAAAAATATGTCAGGTTTTGTTGGAAGCCAATCATTATTTTTTTAATTACTCTTATAAAACGCTGCCTACACCCCTTGTCTCATTAAAGACAAAGTATCATTGCATTATGCTTCTAGACTGTGTCCCATTTTTACGACAATTGCAATGTGTTCTCGACTTGATTTTCACAACTGCAAGTGTGAAAATACCTTTTTCATCGTTTGGACTGTAGTCATCTTTTCTCCTTGATCACTGGTTTATTACATAACTACTAAAGGTTTTCTCGAACTTATATCTTTGAGCATTATCTTACCTTGATTGCGCATTTGGATTTGTTTGATTGCTAAGTCTTTGGGCATAAAATCTATTGGTTTTATTCTGATCTTACGAAAAGTTGTAATGGATTGGGTCTTATTGCTTTTATCCTCATTGTTATGGAATTCTCACTCAATTATTTTCAATCATAATGTTCTCAAGACTTTGGAATATAAACATTTCAATATGCAATAAATTCATTGGCAAGTTTATGAAGTTTATTCAAACAATGGTTTGAAGGCGCACAGATTAATCATATTGGATTAATGCTTGGTATATCATTTGGTAAGTTGATAATACATTGGATGATTCATAGTTCCAAATCATGTATTGGAATTGATTAATTTTTAACCTCGTGGCTGAATGATTGATTGACACGATGAATATGGTTTTGGATTGAACTGTACACTTGGCATGAGTATAACGCATGATATTGATCCTGATCCAGTCGACTGACACGTTAATATGATTACCCACCTGTTAGCTGGCCGATACGTGTGATATAAATGATTATAGGTTTAATAACACTGTACTCAGTCAATTAATACAGTGCGTGGCGGTGGTAATCCCACCACCTTCACACGCATGCAGGTAATTCTGGTCTATTCGAGCTTTGAAGCCCTCAAACCTATCGTTTGAATTAGCTCGGGGCATTGTTTCATTCAGTTAAACCCTACCATGTACAGAGGTTATGGCTCCTGTTGTAAGGGCCGAACCTAATGGATGCCAAGCACTATTGACATTCAGTGATGCATGTAATGACCTGGAACAAAATGGATGGCTCACTTTCATAAAGAAGTTTGATGGCTTTGATCTCGCTGTGGCTCGGCAATTCGCGTTATCGTTTGATGGCTGTCGAGCCAAAGTGGGAGACGTTCAGCTCGAAATTACTGAAGGATTTCTCAGTATGGCAACTGGCTTACCTGCCAAGGGACAAAAATGGTCGAAAAGTTGTAAGGTAGTTGATGTCCCATGGACGTTATTGTTCCATTCACGCACAGTGAAATCGTGCGACAGAGGGCTACCTGCAAAGATGTTGAAACCCCGCTGGTATGATCTCTTGATGATTATTAAATGTTTTGTTACCTGTGAAGGAAGGTATGGGTTTATTTTCCTATTCCACCTGCGTTTATTAATGGTTTTCATGGGTTTCTAATTGAACATGCCTTACTATCTGCATCGAAGCCTGTTCAAAATGGCTAAACGATACAAACAGAGTCAGGCTGACACCAGCCTCTTCCATGTCGGATTAATCAAAATGGTTCTAGTTTACGAGTTAGGGTTGCATCGTGACTCTTGGCATGAGTTCCTCAGCCGTAATGGTTTTGGGGAGTCAAACCCTCCACAGGTAGATAAACCAGTGGTGGCCGAGAGAAAATCTACCCCTGTGCCTTATGATGTTTTATTACCTAGACCTAAGCCTGAGTTTCCTACAAATTTGCCTAAGTTTGTACCAAAACAAGCCGAAGCTACTAAAGCTACAACCCGAAAGACTAGAACAAATACTGGAGTTGATACTCGAGGCAAGAATAATGCAAGATTGATCTCCCGCATGGCGAGGAACAAGCCTAAGCTTCCTGCCAAAACAGAGCCCATCACAATTAGCGAGGACTCTGATTCAGACATTGAACGATTTCTCTCTGAAGAATATCCTTACTCCGAGGGATTATGTAGCAAACCGCCTCACGATTTCGTTAGGAACCTCCCTCCTTGTCTGCAGAATAACCCTGACTTTCCGGGTATTGAGCCATTACATGAAACCCTCGGGGAATCATCAAGACCCCCTTCTGTTCAACCTGTTGCTGTACCTTGTGATCAATGTGGATTATGGATCGAAAGGTACTATCTGGATGTACCCACATTGCAGTCCAGGATTCATGAATTAGAAAACCAAGTGGCTACGCTCACTGGTAAAGATGCAAGGGTGCGACCTTCCGATAAAAAGAAACGAACCACGGGCTCAGTCCTGTTCAAGAACGTAGAGTCTGCCACTGCAATAATCAATTCAAAATTGGCATAAGACCCAACAGCTGTGATGGTATTTTTCAAATATTATTGTCTGTACATATTTTTCCTACTCTGTTTTATAAAGCATGCTTCGTTGTATATAATGTTTGTTATAGTTTTAATTATCGACTTATGGATTGGTTGGGACTAGATTTAGTTTGATTGATCATATTTTGATTTGAATTTTGATATCTTTTCTATTGTTGAAATGCAAACGATATCTCTGTTTGATTTGGTTACAATTTGTGCAATATGATAGGCAAATTGGTTGGCTATGTTGATTATATTTTCTATGTCAAAGACCAATTCGTATATCATTCAATACATAATAAATTTTCAATGGATAACAACAATAGTTGTTACGATGTGAACTATATTTCGATGACAATAAATGCATTATTTGATTGAGATTACAGGGATGGATTGATCGTATCAAGTCTTATGATTTTGTGTCCATAATTAATTTCAATTATATGCCCGGTTTGTTGATTCTGTCAAAACCCTGTTTGTCGACTATGAGGTTTGAAGACTGTTGAATCAATGCTCGTGAATTCCGTTGGAAGCAATTCATACATCATGCTTTTAATTGAAGGATCTCAATCTGTTGATTGTGATTATAATTAGTCAATTACAGTTACGACTATACCTGTAAATTATTTGAAACACAACGAACGAGAACTGTGGTTGGATTCTATAGATATAGTGATGCCTGAAATCGTAATGGCTTTCTATATTGGCAATGATACGAATCTAATGCTAATCGATAGTGATTGTTTGTATTTCATGCGATTTGGTTTATCATTAATTGCAATCATGGAACAGTCTTGTTAAGATTTGATCTGATTTTACAACGATTGGGAAAACAGAGTATTCTTGCTCTACCCCGATTGTATTCTATTCAACTTGGTTTAATTGGAAAGATTTATTTTTCTCAAATTATTTGTAATTCGTAAAGATTGGATTCGATTTGATTTTGATTATATATCTGGTCTTATTTACTATTCTAGATCAGCTACAGAATCAGGAGATTCTGTAGCTGAGTCTATAGAGTCATTTTTTTTATTATTTCTTTAATAAAATACTCCTCTAACTTGATCTTTATGTCTATTACAGGAAAATCCGAATTGGTAGTGGATGTGAGGAGCAGTTGGAAGATATCTTGAAGATTTCACTTATGCTTTTAGTTACTTAGTTTAAGATATTTTTGGGATCATTCCCAGATTGTGTAAACTGTTTGCTATTACTCACAAGGATGTTTTACCTTGTGAGAAAACTTATATAAACCTATGGTTTGTAATATTGAGGATCATCATCAGTTGGAAGAATAAGTATATGTAATTGTTATTCAAACTGGAGCAAAATTGATGTGTTGTTATAGCTTTTGCTTTTCAATTTATCGACACTTTGTTCCAAGTTTTGTATATCAGTCTGTCAATGGTTTAGTATTACTTTGTTATCTAAATCAAATACAAGTGATATAATTT
>ML796582.1:129548-146283 GCA_009831015.1 Picea engelmannii
TGCATCCCTTTGTCCTTGAAAGTCTGAGCTTCTTTTGTTCATCCCCCAAGCTCTTCCTATCTTGAGAAGGAGAAACTCAATTGGTCCTACTACTTGTGAGCTTGCCTTTGTGGAGGATTGAAGTGGTGAAGGCCCAACTGGAGGGACTTAGTTTCTCAGTTCTGATATGTGTCGTTACAAAAGTTTGTCACCTGTGTACTTATGTTGATTACATTAATAGAAATACTATTTTCTCGTCCAATTATAGGTCACAAATATTTAAATAACTTTCAATGGGAATATTTGTTATACATATTAATGGATTATGCTAACTTTCTATATAATTTCTATATTCTTGTATATCTTGATTGTTGAGGTCAATTTGCAGGAATCAAGATTTTGGTCATGAGCTCAACCATGGTCTTCTTCGGACGTCCGGATGAGGTATGATCCTATCCTTCTCTTGTTAGAATTTATATTTATCTAGAATACTTGAGATTAGAGTTGATTTTTGGGCATCGTTCCATTTGTTGCGGTTCACCCCTTTCTATAGAGATTTTCCTCGTAACAAGGAGTAAATACTTTGCACAAAAAGCAACCAACGTATGACTTATACTCATATTAGAGTATACAATATGAATGGTTTATTGATGACATTCGATAACATGTTCACATATGATATAGTGTTGTTTGGGTTAAAATGTATTACATGTGGTATATAGTTCACGATATGGTTTATTTTGATGTTATGAGTAGTAGGCCTGATGTTTATTTGATTTGATATGATGTAAAGCTCGCATGTTATGATGGTTATAGATTGTTGACTTGGAATGCATATGTAATGGGTTGTTGGGTTGGAGACGTGATTGAGATGGCCATGCATTGAAGATGCTGGGACGTGGGAATTTACTCCATAGTCCCATGCACTATCACTCCCTATATGCCTTGGTTTTGGGTCATTTTGCTTTGTTGGAGGTTGAGGAGAGAAGCTCCGATTTTTTCTTGTTTAACCCTCGCTCCTGGGGGTTTTCGTAACTAATTTGTCCCTTCATCATTGGTTTAAAAGCATCATTTTGAAAGGTATGAGACCACAATTGGTTTTACATATTCTACAATGAATTTGACTTTATGCATGGTTATATTTGGCTATGTTTGACATTACTATGTGCATGCATGTATTTTTCTTCCCTTCTCTGTTGTTTCTTGAAAGAAAAAATGAGAAAAATATTTTCTTACAAAAGATTGGCAACAATTTTGTTTACTTCCTCCATACTTGCACTTTCCATATCAATTTATGATGAAAAAAAGAGATTTTGGACAACCCTTGTTTGCATGTAGTTAAGTCTCAAACTCGAGTTCTCTTTATATTTTTAATTGTTCTAGTCATTCTGGGAACTACTTGTTTCTTATGAGATTCCAGCCATGGGTTTTTATGTTGATTGAATTGAGTTCGAGTCTTGTTATGAAGGTCATTCATTTGTTCTGATATAGGATGAACCCAAATGGTTTCATTTTTGGGGCACCTAGAGGTATTCATGCTTTTGATTTCAGGTTTGTACAATTTTTTTTTTCTATTGAAAGATGAATACAGAGTTGAACCCACTTAGTATAAAGAACCTGCACGCCCTTGGTTTTGACTTGAGTGGTTGTTCTGATTCAAAATTATTTGGTTGAAGTGTTTTTTGACATGGGTTATGGCTAATTTGAAGCATGGATTGGTCATTGGTTCGACTTTATAAATTTTCATACGATCAGTTCTTCAACACTCTGTCTCCTTCCTAGATTTATTGGTTTTAAAAATAAGTGACATGTTTTTGAACCCTAACCTGGTAATAAGCCTCATGAGTTTGAAATTTGGGTTTTTTAAATCACCTGCAGTCTTACCCCTTTTCCATTTGGATTGTCATTACTTCGTGGCACATATTTGCAAATATCTTTTTTAGATGAAAGTTAAATGTTTTTTGCATGTTTATGGAATTTGGATTCAATTCCATGGAAATTCATTGTTGGGTTTTATTGTTCATTGGATTATGAGTCTAGGATCACATATTAAAATTGTGGGTTTCAAAACTCATCTCTGTGGACAACAGATTACAATAATCGAACTCAAATCTTTCAGTTTCAAATACAAGATTTCATTGCCAGTCAAGCTGTGGTTTTTCTTTGTATCTTTCCTCGACCCGTTGGGGTTTTTTTTGGTCAATATAATATTTTGGGTTTAACAAAGATATGATCAAGTTTCATATGTGCATGCGATGATATTTTTCCTTTTCTATCATGATTTTTATCAACATTCTATATTGTGGTATAAAGTACATGATAGGGTTATATTAAGGGCGTTGGGATTCATAACATGTTAAGTTATGTTATTTTTATAAAATAATATGAGTAGAGGTTGATGGAAATGAATCTATATTATGCTTATATTTGAAACATATAGAAAATATAGCTCAATTTATAAGGTTGTTTTGTGGCTCTACTATTATTTAAAGATCTTTGTTGGAGCATAGAATGATATATGTTTGATGATTGAGGTTTATATATGGTTATGATTGGGATGAGCATGTATATGGTTGGATGTTATTAGTTTGCATATAATGATTCACATTTTGATGAAAGAAATGATGAAAGGAACAAGGATCATTATATAGACCCATTACCCCTTCATTAATTACACTTTACATAAACTATTCCCTCAAGTCCCATTCATTTTAATTCCTATTTTCATTTTCCCCTGTTGATGTAATTAAGATAAAATACATACACCATAAATGACATAGTTTGGGATGTATGACCAGTATTTTCAAAGGTAATATTTTGCTACAACATGTATGAAGGATGAGATATGGCTTGGAAATGCTTATGGAATAATTGGTTCTGATTTGGTTAACTCAGAGGCAATAAATACATCTTTGGTTGATGAATTTTGTAATGAAGGTCATATGGATTATTATATAGAATCATTATCCCTAATTAATTTCATTTTTCATGAGTTATTTCCTTCAAACTCCATTCATATAAATCCCTATTTCCATTCCTATCCTGTCTATTTAACTAAGATGAAGGGAATTTGAAAGAAATACAATATGATCAAATTAATGACTAGCATTATTAATTGGAGGAAGAGTTTTATTACGACATATATGAATGTTTGAAAAAGACTAGAAAATTATTCTGGATGATTCGTATTATGATGAACACTCACAAACATATTTTTAAATAAAACTTGGAAAATATTATGTATGAAAGTAATAATCAATATGTTTGGATTTCAAACTTGGGTATTGTTGATTGAATGTTTTCAGAGTTAAATTTTTGTCGTTGTTTTCACTCTTCTCCTTCACTTTATGTTTGTGTCGAATGGTTTTGTTATGTCAGAGCCAATTTAATCATGATGACATATTGCATTAGATGTTTTATCTCATTGTGTATTATGCATGTATTAAATTGACTATGATGAACATAGTGTTGGACATTGGGTTCAAAGCTTCCCGTGAGTTTTGTGACATGGGTTAACCCCCTATCGTGGATCCTAACTCAAAAAATTGTGGAAGAGACTAAGCCTACGGGTTTTGGTCTAACGACAATCATATTCCAAAAAATGGTATCAGAGCGACAGATCTCGAGTTTGAAACTTGCTCGACACGCATTGGGGGGAGATTGTTGGACATTGGGTTCAACGCTTCCTGCGATTTTCACGACATGGGTTAACCCCCTCTCATGGATCCTAACTTCAATGATTATGGTGGAGACAAAGACTACGGGTTTTGGTCTAATGACAATCGTATTCCAACACATAGATGATCTTCTTCAACAGAGGTAGCCATTGAGGAGGAAACAAAGGAAGGGGAGGCAGAGGGCCTAACACTTTTTAGCAGCTTGAGGGAATATAAATTTGAGGTTCTCTATTCTTTTTTATGCTGACTTTGATGAATTTCAATAAATGATCCAAACTAGGCATTTAAACCTTGGTGGACAACTTGCCTTGCCACAACCGCAAGCACCCCCTAATGTTATCTTGCAACCACACCATGGTATTGTTAATGTTCTTGAGTCACCTGTTCAACCTCATAATGATGGATGGGGTAATATACATGTCAATGCTTCTTCTAGTGCAAACCAATTTCCCATTAAGACCCCTCCTCCTCCTCCTCCTCCTCCTCCAAAGGATTAAAAAACTACACCACATGGCTCTCAAATTGATAAAGGTAAACAACCAATTACTTCTACTGACATGTCCAAATACTCTTCCTCTTCTTAGTCCAAGATAAAATCAACAAGAAGTGGTAAGATAAGTTTAAATTATTTGCATCTAGAGGTAGCCCAGTTGGAAGAAAATAAGTCTCAATATGAGGACTTATGATTAGGGAAAGGGAAGAATTTTTTAAAAATAAATTCCCTGTGCTATTTGGATTATGTTTATTTTGATTTTTGACTGAAATTATTTTGACATATGGTAGAACCATGATATTTATTTTTGAAACTTTAAAATATCACGTTTTATTTATGGGATATACAAGTGATAAAAGCCAAGGTGTTATGAATGCATGTTATGGTATGTTATATGATGTTGATTTTCTATATTTGATGATTATATGATGGAGCAACAAGACAAACCTTTCACCGATTATTGAAATAAAGGGTGCATAATAGAGGGGGACCCCACCTATTTAGTTATTATTTTATCTATTAATTATCCTTATTATAAATTTATTTTTCCTATTTATTAACTAAAGTTATTTAACTTTAGTAACTAAAAGTAGTTCAGCTACTTAAATAACTACCTTTTAAAGAATACAAGGAAGAATAAGAGGACAAAGTATATGTGAGGAATTAGAGATATAAATACTTCTAATAAGGTTTGCTCTTGTTTCATATTGAGATTTTTGAATTTCGTTCTTTCATTTTTTGAGTTTCTTTAAGGGATAAATCCTCTTATTGACAACATAATCATTCTAAAGGTGGTAAAGAACAAAGGAATAAGAAGCATTGATATTTGACTTGCTTTAAAAGGTCATTCATTTCTCTTGGAAGTATGTGTAGTTTTGTTAGAATTCCTGAATTAATTTTTAGTTTTGATTAAGATTATTTTGGAGAGTCGATACTTGATGAGCTTATGGCTTGGTTGATCCAGTACATTACAGTCTTGTTCATTTTATTTCAGACACTAGTTATCTTTGTATGATTGTTAAATTCCATCCTAAACTTCTAAGTCTGATCTTAGTCCTTACCCTTGCAGGAATTTGAAAAGAGTTATTTGTTGTAACTCAGAAAATCTATCATTAATAAAAATTTGGTTTATTCTCAATTGAGACTTGTGTTACTATTTTTTAGATTGTATGTATTCTTTATTTCATTCATTTTAATTTTGCAATCATTTACATACAATTTTTAAAGTAGAAACACACAACTTGATAATATCATCAGGTCCAAGAATGTATTTCTTGAGGGATGATTGATATTTTTTCCTAGGCCATAAACCTAGGGTAACACTCCCACCCATATCACCTTAGCTTGGTGAGATTCAAAAATGCTTGAGTGAAGAATTTCCATTCCTTTCCTCAACATGTGACTTGATATTACTTTGTGGAACATTCAATAACACAATGGAAACATCTTGGATATAATATTTACTCATAAATATCCCCACCATCTTTGATGAGGAAGAACCATTGGCTCTCTTTGAAACCTTCACATTCAATAGGAAAAGGAAGATGATTTAAATAAATACAAATAAATGGAGGAGAGCCAACAATGAAAATGGGATTATTGAAACCACCAAGTTTGTGCCACACTAGATGAAGTAATCCAACATCCATATCCATCACAATGATTGCAACTACACAAGCTTTGGGAGAATTACTTTTCAAATTGATGGAAGAAATGAAGCAAAACAAAAAGCACAAGGTTAGCTTGGAAAATCAAGTGGATTACCATATGGCATCAAAACATAATCTAAGAAAATTTGGTACATTTTCTGATAAGTAGGAAGAACAACTTGTGCCTCTTATCAAGGATTTCTACTAGCATATAATTTCCTGCAAGGATTTCTCTGCTAGCATGTTAGTGCCTATAAAGCAATTACAATATAAAACAACAGAAAACGAAAGAGGTTGAACTTATATGTAATCATTAATTTGAAGGGGCAATAATCTGTGCAATGTGCGACTGTTGGACCCAAGAAAAATAATTTATATTTCTTCTAAAATTTGACACATTGACTATATTGTTCACCAAACACCTAAATAACATAAAATGAGAAAGAGAAATGACTCCACACTTTGAGTAATGCAAGAGAATAATGAATGTGAATCCCCTTTGAGGGTTCAACCTCCTTTTACAATAGAACAAATGTACAATATGAGATGATTTCTAAAACTGGGTCTCCTTAGTATATAAAGGAGACAGAGGGTTCTCTTTACAATTGAAGGGCCTAGCTGACCAATAAAGACAACACTAATATAAAAATAGAAATGTAATAACTCAATATATAGGGCTTAACATGCCCCTCCCTCTCAAACACGTGTTTCCCTCAACACTTGATTAGTTGTGGATGTTTTTGCATGAATAACTCACCTTCCCATGCTACCTCTTCCACTAGTAGGTTCTTCCACTTGATGAGGTACTTAGTAATTTATCAATTTCATAGTTGCTTGATCCCTGTTTCAAGAATTGTTTCTAGATATAGTATGATTTTCCATTCTTCATTAATCTATGGTAAAATAGTTTGAATTGGGATATTCCGTTGATTACCTTCTTTAAGAAAGAAACATGGAAGACTAGATATACATGTGAATATGGATGCAACTCCAATTTGTAATCCATACTTCCAATCCTTTGCAACACCTTATAGGGACCATAGTACTTGGGTGCTAATTGATTCTCCTTCTTTTGTTTCTTGAGGGACATTTATTTGTATGGTTGTAGCCTTATAAATACTCAACCCCCCACTTCAAATTCCTTTTAATTGTGATGTTTATTTACTTGTTGTTTCATCCTATTTTGCATGGTAGCCAAGTTGTCCTTCAATAGTTGGAGAACCTCTTGATGGGTTTCTATGAGGTTTTCCATTGATTGAACCTTCAATTTCCCTCTCAAGGGTGGTGTGATGGATGGAGGATGATAGCCATAAAGTGACATAAATGGGGAATTTTTTTATGAAGTATGGAATGATGTGTTGTACCACCATTCTGCCAAGGGAAACCATTTGACCCGTTTTTATCTGTTTATCAAATGCAAAGAAACAATGATACCATTCTATATTTTTATTCACAATATCAGTTTGTCCATTGGATTGAGGATGATAAGAGGAGTTGTGATCCAATTGAGCACCCAAACAAGAAAATAATTCAGTCCAAACATTACCAATGAAAATTGGATCTCTATCACTTACAATAATCTTGGATATTCCATGTAGCTTCTGAACTATTTCCATGAATATTGTAGCTATTGTAATTTATTTAAAAGGATGGAAAAGAGAGAAAAAATGAGCATACTTTGTGAGTCAATCCACCACTACCATGATGACATTCTTTCCTTCGGACTTGGGTAGACTTATAATAAATTCCATTGAGACCTTTTCCCAATGTTAAATTGGTATGGATAATGGTTGTAGGAGACTCGAGGTCTTGATTGTCTCTTCCTTATTTTTTTGGCAAACCAAAAATTCAGCCATAAAATTTTGAACATCAGTTTTAAGACCTTCCCAGAAAAAAATCCTTCTTGATCCCGTGGTAAGTTTTCAAGAACCTTGAATGTCCTCATATAGGAGAAATGCACAATTCCAAAAGGACCTTCTATTTGAGTTGGGAATTCTTACACAAATATAGGTGATCTTGATACCATAGTGAATAAGTATTCCACACGAATTTATCTAATGCACTTTGTCCCTCTTGTAGTTGTTAAATGATATTGCATACCTTTAGATATTGGTTCTTCCTCGCAATCATATTGTGGAATGGAAATAGCAAAAACTTAACCCTCTATGTCTTCTTCTTTCCTTGAAAGTGCATCTACCACCACATTTTGTTTTCTTTTTTTTTTAGATAATTTCAAATTCATAACCTAGCATCTTTGTAACCCATTTTTGTTTCTCTTTTGAAGATAATTGTTGTTCCAATAATTACTTCAAACTATCATGATTTGTTTTTACCTTGAAGTGTCTTCCTATTAGGTAGGGGCACCATTTCTTAATTGCATGCAATATGGCCAACGTTTATTTTTTCGTAAATGGGTTTGAGGAAGTTATTTCCTTTAAGTTGTTGGATCTTAAAGGCCAGGGGCCTTCCTTCTTGCATTAAATCTACACCAATGCTATACCTTGAAGAATCACACTCCATAATAAAGGTTTTTGTAAATTCATGTATGACCAGGATAGGAGTTGTACACATAGCCTCAAGTTTTTTGAAATCTTTGGTTACTTCATGAGTCTAAGAAAATTCTTCCTTTTTTAATAAAATTTTGATAGGTGATACTATTTGACCATAATTCTTGACAAACTTGTAGTAATAGCTTGTCAATCTTAGTAATTCTCTAAGGTAATTCAAGTTTTGGGGAATTGTCCATTCCATCATAGCTTTAATTTTTTTAGGGTCCACTTGTACACATTCATGAGATATAATATTATCCAAATATTCCACTTCTCGAACCCCAAAGACACACTTGGAAGGATTTGCATATTGTTGTTTCTCTTCCAATACTTTTAAGACCTTGTCAACATGTTGTACACACTCTTCCCAAAATTTATTGTAGATTAATTTATCGTCAGAAAATACTAACACTAATTTTCTGAGGAGGGGTTTGAAAATATAATTCATCAAGCTTTGGAATGTGGAAGGCAAATTATCAAGGTTGAATGACATCACCAAAAAATCATAATGACCTTCATGTGTTCTAAAGGCTTGTTTGGGGATGTCTTTTTTCCTTATTCTGATTTCATGATATCTAGAATGAATATCCAACTTGGAAAATAAAATTACTCCTTGATATTCATATAATAATTCATCAATGATTGGAATAGGAAATTTATTTTTAATGATCATTTTATTGGTCTCTCTATAATCTAGACACATATGCCATGAACCTTCCTTTTTGTAAACCATAACCACTGGTGAAGATAAATCACTTTGGCTAGGTCGAATCATGCCAATCTCTAACATTTCTTGAACCATATACTCAATCTCACTCTTTTTTGCATATGGGTACCAATAAGTTTTGATGTTAGGTGGCACACTTCTTGGTTGAAAGTGAATAACATAGTCATGATCTCAAGTAGGAGGAATACCTTTAGGAATATCTTTGAATACCTTGGAATGATTGTTGATAACATTTTGGAGATCAACAAGATTAGAAGATCTATATGTTTGAACATTTAGTGAGAATAGTTGTGCAACTACACCATGGTGTCCCTTTTTAGTGATTTTTTCATGTTGTTAGAGCTTATCACTTTAGAATTTTTCCATTGGATACCTCTAACTTCAATTTTCTTTCCTTCCAAGGAGAATCTCAAGAAAAGTTCCTGAAAATTAAGAGCCATTGTTCCTGATGATTGTAACCATTAGACCCCTAATGCAACATCAACACCATCCATTTGGATTGCAGTCATGGGAATATCCAATAAATACTCCCCCATAGTGATATTAACACTATGGAACTTCCTTGACCAATTTATGGTACCTCCATCTTGAATCATTACTTGAAACTTTAGTGCTAGTATATCAAACAATTCAAAATTTTTGTTAATTTTCAATTAATAAAGTTTTGGGTACTACCAAAATCAATCAACACTGTTACTTTTTCTTTTTGATATATCCTTCTATATTGAGAGTTTGAGGAGTGTTGATTCTTGTTAATGCATGGAAATATATGGTTGGAGTAGTCTCCTATAGTTATAGATATTGTGATGGTTCAAGTTATTGATCTTCTTCCTATTCACAATCTACGTAGAATAATTTCCTCTCACCGAATTTATTCCCCTCATTGTACTTGATGTCACAATTGAAGCATAGTCCCTTTTCTCTTATTTCATCCATTTGGTAAGGTGTTATCCTTGTAGTTTGACTGAGGTTAGGAGAGGTAATATGGTGCTCTCTATATTTTTTATTGGCTACCCCTCTAGTAGCCATATTTTTATTTTCAACCTTCCTTGCCACACTAAAATAATGCTCCAGGGATTTAGGTTTCAAGAGATGCACCTCATGTTGAATGTTCTCCTTTAAAGTGCCCATAAAAATATCTAAAAAATTATCCTCTGGAATGTTCTTTACTCAGAGAATCAACTTTTGAAATTGTTGAATGTGGTATGTAATTGCACCTCTTTTACAAATATTTATCAATTGACTAAATAATTAGTTTTCATTAATATCCCACAATGTGTTCCCAATTCATATGCAAAAATGAACCAAGAGGCAATAAAATATTTTATTTCATTAAAAAATCCATTGGTGCTAGACAAATTGATCAGGTTATAAATACAAGGATGTAAGAGTTACCTTTTGTAAAGTTGGCACTTGGTGTAGATCATAGAATTGCTCCATCTAAAATATCCATGTTATATGATCTTTACCATCAAACTTGCTCATATCAATATTGGGAATTAAGTAGTTACTTGGTCCCATGTTAAACCCCTATTGATGCAGATATTGGAGTGATGAATGATCATGATTCTAGGATTCAATCTTCTTTATCTCAAAATGTGTTAAACTATTCCCCATATGTGATTGAGGTTCAACACTATTTTTCTCCTTATTTTCATGATTTATTTGGATCAAAATATTGTTTTTAGGGAGCCTCTCATCTAGGGTATGTAAGAGCATGTTTTTCATGGAATTTTGTAATCCTTTCATCTTTTGATCCATCTACTTTTCCATTTTTTATACCATTTCCCCTTAAGGAATTCTTGTGAATGTGAGAAATCAACCCTTTTCAACACACTATCACTCATGGCATTAAATTGGCTCCTCAATTTGGATACCCCGTTCTCTACATATTTACTCTCTTTAGGCATCATGTTTGAGTTCTCTTGATGTTTAACATGACTAGATATTTTTGCAGAACCCTTTGCCATGTTAAAATAATAATACTCCTCTTTTTTCTCTTTATCACAATTTTTTGAATTACCAAAAACAAATCTTCCAATCAAAATTTATGCTAATTTCAAGTAAACATACATTTAAAACCCCTGGGTTGTAGACTATCTCGTTGGTCGACCTTTCTCATAAAGTATATTTGAAATTTTGGCTCCCATGAGTCTAAAGTTTTGATTTGTATTAGTATGCTATGCCTTCTCTACAATGTTGCATGTTTGACCAAATTCCAATGTGCCAAGAGAAATTTATGGTAACTTTTTCAAAACTTGTTATTTGTCTCTTTCAAGAGATATAACTTGTATGGACTGCCACATGTCCAATTGTTTAGATCTACTTCTAAATTTTGGATCTGAAATACTATGATTTGCCTACTTTTCAATGGAATTGTTGACACTCAATTTGGACTTTTCTATCTTCCAATATGACAATTTTACCAAGAACATCTAATTGAGACTATTTTCAGGACTAGTCCAAAACCCTAATTTACACAACTTGTATTTCTGAAATTATAGTGAACCAAGTAATGAAATTTTTATCATGGGTACTTAGCTATGTCTCCACAGTCTCCCAGTTTTTTTTCTAATTTGAAACATCCTTGAAAAACATTATAGAAAAAATTCCAAGATGACTTTTTTGAGGGAGACAAACCAAGGATTGTATGCTCTGAAACCAAATGTTGTGCACCAAACACCCAAATAGAATAAAAGAAAAAATATAAGTAACTCTAGATCTTGATAATGAAAGAGAATAATGAGTGTGAAGCCTCTTCGATGTGGCAACCTTGTAATACACCGAAATAAATTATTTATTAAGTTAAATAATTTCATTAAGTGGAAAATTCGAGTTTAGGATTAGAAGGAGAAAAGTGACTGTTATTAATGTAGATTCTGGGAAAAATATTAAATTGCCAAGTGCCCTTTCATATGGACATATGTAAGAGACAAGTATTTTTATTTAATTAATAAAGGGGATATAAGGAACAACCAAATTAAAAGAGGTGATCATGAATCCATGAGTGGGGAACAAGTTGAAGCTAACCCTAGGCATGAAAGGACATGTGTTAGAAGTCAATTTTGGTGATTGACACACCCTGAAAATCAGGGATTTCCAAAGATGCAAAAATTTCCAAGGAGGGAAAAGAGATTGGAAAGACTAACACATGGGAAAATTGACATATATACACATGTGTGAGGAGGCGGGACATTTCTTAGCATGTGGGAGGAAAGGATTCACCGGTAACCATTTTCTATGGATGAATAACAAGAGAATGAAATAGTTGTTGTGTGAGCATTAAGGTGTTAGGAAATTGGTGAGGACACAAATATTACTGGAACATGAGGCTCATTTCTCCCTTATGGATTCATGATCAATATTGGGGGTGACTGGATCAAGTGATTTGGTTGATCCATTCCAAGGCTGGGTGGAACTTGGTTGCACCTTCTATGTTCTAGGTTTTATTTTTATTTAAATTGTTAAACTAAATGCCCATATTATTTTTATTGGTAATGCATTTTGTAGAGATAGATTAGATTTAGATTCAAATGTTTCAATTTTAGGGAAGACTATGTTGAAGTCGTGTATATTAATGGTTAATGCTTTAACAAAATAAATTGAATAGAACTAGATATAGAACTCTGCAATAATCATATCCTATGGAGTGAATTATATTTCACATAACATTTTATACATAAGTGTTGGAGTTAGTTCACACACACCTAGGATTTATTTTTTCTAAGGTTATTCCTTGTTTATTAGTCATTATCTAGTCTCCTATATTTTAGGGGAGAATATTTCACCTGGAGAATATTCTCTTCCAGTTGACACTTCAGTTTGACTAGTTGAGTTGAGTTTAGATGTTGCATTGTTTTTGTCACCATGCAACATTGGGATCATCACCAACTCACTAGTCTTTGTTCAATCAATTAACTAAAGACTAGTTGACTAGTTAACTCAGCTAGGTGGCAGTTCACTCTTGTAACTGCCTGAGAGACTAGATTGGGTGGCAGTTTACTCTTGTAACTATTGGTGTGTGTCTAGATCAATCTAGGCCACCACTATGGCTCATTAGTTACTCTTATGATTGATCAATCTAGATCAATCATATATATATATATATATATATATATATTGTAAATTATTCACTCTTTGAGTGTGGAATACGGTTAATGAGAATTCCTCCATTCTTTCTATCTTGCTTCTTCTTTCTTAATTTCTCTCTGCAAATGTGTGTAGTATTTTCTCGCTAGATCTATTCTGTGAAGGTTCAACACATTTACATGGTATTAGAGCCGACAGACTACTAAGAAAAATCTACACCAAATCATTTTTTGTAGGTACAAAAGATTGAAGACAACAAAAGGATGGATTATTCACAGGAAATACTTCTCACGCCTCATAACTATTTGGAATGGAAGCCAAAAAAATTTCTTCATCTCAAAAGTAGAGGCTTATACCAAATCAACATGGCAATGAAAGTAGAGCTTGATTATGTCGATGAGAAAAATGACTTTCTCAATAGACAAGATATGGCCATAGGAAGTATCGACATGTCTGTTTGTCCCAAACTTTTCCATCAAGTATATGAATAATCACAAGGATCAAATCCAAATGAATTCGGGACCAGATTGGAGGCTCTATTTGGGAATAAATAAGATTGTGAAGACTTCATACAGGAGGTTGAACAGATAGATCCAGAAGAGAAGCCATCAGAAGATCAAGCCTCTTATTATGAAGAGTCTTCTACAAATTTTTTTGCAGAAATTTGTATTCCATTAATTGAAGATGATGTCTACTCCATTTCAGATTTATTTTCTGAAATTCATATGGAATATATATGGCATGCATCTCAGGAGTCACATGCAAACACTTTTGCATGCACCATGCATGCATGTCAGGAGACAAAAAGAGAGTCGCGCACATCAGACGCCATTCTGATATTTTTTGAGAAAAATTTGCAGAAAAAAATTGGATATTTTAATTCCTCTCGAGAAAATATCCAATTTCAAAAAAAAATCGTCCAAAACGGAGTTCGAAAAGTGAAGTTATGATCATTTTAAAATCAACAAAATTTCAACATTTTTCTGGAAATGGTCATACGGTTTTCAAAATTTCATCCAAAATTTATTTGGATATTATTCATTACAAGAAGATAAAGTGGATATGTGTGGAAATATCAATGATGCATATACTTCATCAGATCTCTACAGACATCTACATCTTCAACAAAATCTTCAAAGAGAACAAACTTGCACAGTTGTGAGGTCTTCTTAGAGTGAAGGACATGGTTACTTAGCAACTGCCTTTTGTTCCTTATCATTTTATATTTTATGCATTGTAATTTGAGGGGGGGTTTTGTTCCCATGAGGTTTTCCCTCTTTCCTCATTTATTTCATTGTATCTTTTGTATTTGGGTACCTAACATGGCCTCGTAGTCGGGACCCATTCTTTATTTTCACCATAGTGATGTTCAGGGGGGGTGTTGGAGTTACTTCACACACACCTAGGATTTATTTTTCCTAAGTTTATTCCTTGTTTATTAGTCATAATTATTCATTATACAGTCTCTTATATTTTAGGGGAGAATATTCCACCTGGAGAATATTCTCTTCCAGTTGACACTTCGGTTTGACTAGCTGAGTTGAGTTTAAATGTTGCATTGGTTTTGTCACCATGAAACATTGGGATCATCACCAACTCACTACTCTTTGTTCAGTCAGTTAACTGAAGACTAGTTGACTAGTTAACTCAGCTAGGTGGCAGTTCGCTCCAGTAACTACCTGAGAGACTAGACTAGGTGGCAGTTTACTCTTGTAACTATTGGTGTGTGTCCAGATCAATCTAGATCACCACTATGGCTCACTAGTTACTCATTTATCCTATATATATTGTAAATTATTCACTCTTTGAGTGTGGAATACAGTTAATGAAAATTCTTCCATTCTTTCTATCTTGCTTCTTCTTTCTTAATTTCTCTCTGCAAATGTCTGTAGTATTTTCTAGCTAGATCTATTATGTGCAGGTTCAACACATTTACAATAATCCATTGCAATTTTTCCAAATTTACAAACAATTATATAGTAATCATAGAGATAAATATTAAATGTTTGGACGTGATCGAGGCCATACACCACTGACAGTTCGAACAATGAGCATAATATATACAACATTGTAGCTATATCTAAATGACCCCTCCATGCAAACAATAAAGAAGTAATACAATGAAACAAGAATACAAAATGATTTTAATAGTTAACAATGTAATTAACCAAGAGGATGACACATAAATCACGAACATAGTCCACTTTCATACCATTCTCAAAGTGTATAAATTTTTTAAAAGGAATTGGTTAAGTTAAAGGGATAATTCTCATACCTCCTTTTCCATTCGAGAATTGGGTGTTAACCATAGAAACAAATGAGGATCATCGGAGGTCAAAAATTTCCCATTTTCCTCCTTAATAGATTTCCTTGCAAGATTAAAAATGCATAACACAGGAAAGAAATGATAGCCTCTTCGAGACTTTGCGAGGAAGATTCCAACCACAAACAAAAATTACATATAATAAGTAATATGAATTTAAACCTTAGGAAAATGAGTGAAGAGAAAGTGTAACCTCTCTCGAAGGAGAGGTGAGGTAACTATCAGCAGTGTTGGAATTTCAAAATCATAAAGCCCGTCAAATTTGATGGTTTCTAACACTATAACCCCCGTTCTGCCCGTTTTAACGAAGATGTTTGATGGTTATAGAGGATTTTTCACCATATTTGATGGGAAAAATGGCCCGTGATGGGCAATTTTCCCGTCAAATTCCATCGCTGACTATCTGTCTTTGGCAAGAAACAAAGGAAGGAAGACCCATTTGATGGTTTTTGAGAAAAAATCACCATAACCGATGTAAAACTTAAACGCTGCAAGTACGATGACATGTGACCAGTATGGCGTGGAGAGATCTTAGTGGAGTTATATCACAAGACTAGTACGTTAGGTGCCTTGAAAAGTGACAAGTCGAGGCTAAAATCAAGATAGGTAGAGACTCAAGCTCGCGGGTTTAATTGCACGTCACGTTCCTTATGTCAGAGCACATTAAGGGTGCAAGACACCTTTGTTTCAAGGGTATTGGAAGATAGCAATGTGGAACAAGGCGGTAGGGAATGGAAAAGGGCACGGGGGTATCATGGTATTAGTAAGAGAAAAATAAGGTCGTTTCATTCAGTTAGAAAAAGAAGACCCAAATAAGCAATTTGTCTGGCTTAAAATATCAGAAAATGGAAATCACATCAGAATTGCAGCATGCTATTTTGCGCTGCAAGTTTCAAAAATCTAAAAAAGTAGAGGGCTTGACCACAAAGATCCCTTTGCAGCCTTAAAAATAGATATTGCAATATATTCTCAGCTAGGTGAAGTCCTTATAGTGGGGGATTTCAATGTTAGAACTGCAGGTGAACAAACTAGCATTCTTTGTTGCAAAGAAGACGGTGACCCTATCTGGCTTACAGAAGAGAGTAATCATCAGTGGGAATGAATTACAGAGGATAAAGGCTGCAATTTCTTTGGAGAACAATTGCTTACGCTATGTGGGGCTTTCGATTTAGTCATTTGTAACGGTATGACTAGATGGGAAAAGTTCGGTAATTTCACTTGCAATACTTACAATGGAGCAAGTGTAGTA
>ML796582.1:153741-199527 GCA_009831015.1 Picea engelmannii
CACTTTCCTTATTTTAGGGCTAACCCACTTCTAACCACTTGTCCACTTAGTAATTTCTCCATTAACTTTATTATTTAAATAATTTATTTTGTATCCACTTTGACTTATAGTACACTCATCACTTCACTTTATTATTTAAATGATTTCTTCTTTGCAACCACTTTGACTACTTTAACCTTTTGGGGCTTCTAGATGACTCATGAGGGTTCTCCAACTTCACATGGCCATAACTCTCTAACCATGAGGAGTTATGTGACATTCCACATACCACCAGAAATGGCATGACATGTACTATCCATCTAGAATAGTCTTACCTTAAAATATATTAAAACTCATACCATTATACATCAAACAAACTTGGGTCCATTACCCAAACCTTTGTGCTACCAAAATTCACTACTAGACTTTCTTCAAGGGTTGACATCAATGAAAACCAACCCAAATAATCAACAAAACAATGATCTTCCTAGCACTATTCCCCAAAATAATAACATAATAAATCCCCAGCATTACCGTGGCAAGTTTCTAATGCCAACATGAACACGGGAAATGTTCACTCGAAAACTAAAGGCATGAAGAGAGTCTTGCAAAATATTTATTGTGATATTTTTAAATTAGAAAGAGAAAATAATGAAGGAACCTCAACAAGTGAAATATTTTAATGTAACATAAACAAGGTGAATACCAACACTTCAAGTAGTTCCATAACCTTGACCTTAGTAAACAATCAAAATAACCTAGATGACATGGCTATGAAATACTAGTATAGATTATAATAAGAACCTCATAACTATAATCAATGCCTTCAATTCATAAATTCTTTAAAAGTATTTACACAAAAAAATAATGAGGGAGGTAATAAAATAGTTATGGAGCTTGAAGATTTGAACTGAATTCTCGTAACTACAATGGTTCTCTAGTATAGTTGCATCTTTGCTAGTAGTAAGGCTTGCAAAGAAGACGAGAAAGGGGAAAATGAAATGGAGGAAGTATTCACTAGGAAAGGTTGTAGTGATTATCCACTATGAAATAGGAATAAATAGTAGGCTAATCTTGGTACTCCACCTTACCCTCTCAAAACAAAGACCAAATCATTTTCAACCCTCTTTCTCCTTCGAGATTGTATACAACATAATTGAAACTATGATGAAGATTCATGCTAGTATTTCTATCCTTATATTTTAAAGATCATGAAAAACTTGAGTTACTATTGAAACATTTGAAATGTTCCCCCATTACTAAGAAGGTGTTGTCTTTAAACACATCCATAAAAAAATAGTCTAAATATAACATGCCTCCCTTGTTATTAACCTTCACCATTTTCAACTGTAATATTCACAATTTTTTGGTAGAATTGGGTGCATAAGACAATGTGATGACTTAGTCAATATGATAGAAACTTAATGCCAAAACAATTAAGTTCAATTTTTATATCATTCAACTAGATAGATCTAAAGCGAACATTTTCAATGAAATAAAAGATGATTTGATTAAATCTAGGTGGCCTCGGATTGAAATTTGGACCAAGTAATTGATGCTATTGTTTTGGATATTATGGATGCATATGGCATGCTTCTCAGTCGATATTGATCACAAATATTGAAAGCATATTTTACAACAGATTGGTCTCACTTGTTACTACCTTGGAAGATAAATTCAAATTAGATTTGAAGTGATAGGGAGAAACCCATGAAGTACATTATGACTAACCTATAGGAGAAGAATGAACCAATCATGCACCTCGATATTGATCTTAGTACCTTTTTATTAGAAGCTTCTTCCATTTTTTTGACACATCCTGGGGACCCCACCCTCCCTTAGGTTGAAACTAGCACCCCTTTTTTTTGTAGTATAACGAATTATGATTCACATCATATAATATCCCTTAGATTTTGGTCAATTTATTTTAAAGTCTCCAAATGTAATGCAAGTGCAAGAGCCATATGTGTTCTCATCAATGCCAAAAACAAGACTATAATTTCTATTAAATTAGAAATGTTTTGCATTAATAACATAGTCAATATGGTGCTCTAGTTTTAGGACTTTATTGGGCTATAGATTTCAATCCTCACTAATTGAAGGTATTTGGTGACTCTGAGCTAGTAGTTAAATAACTTGGGAATAAATGTCATTGTAACTCACTGCATTTTCTAAAGTTCAAAGAAAGGGCCTTGGGTTTGATTGTTCATTTTAAATATTCCAACCTTTAGAATGCCACTCAGACTAATAATGTAATGGTTGACTTGTTGGTTAATATAACATCATATTTTTCACTTGCCAAAGGTCTTCCCTTAGATTTTTTTTAGTTGAGATAGCCTTCAAACCTAATGTTCTTGACAACATTGAAATTGGTAGGTGTTTTAAGATGACCAACAAATTATTCACTTCTTGACTATTGTGAAGACCTTTAAAGGTGCCATTATTGAGGATGAAGAACAAGATAGTCAAATCATTGACAATAATAATGAGACTAATTGGTTTCATACAAACACATACTGAAACAAATGGCTAGTCTTGAAAAGTTATTTGATATTCAAGATAGGTTTTGTAAACTGATGAATACAAAACCATCTAGTTCATTGAAGGTTTATGGAGCTATTAATTTAGGAACTAACCAAGTTCCTAAGATGGCCAATCTAGGAACTGTACCACGAAGGAGAGACACCGCTATATTAGGTTGAATGATTTCAAGACAAATTTTATTAGAATTATGATGAATTGAAAGTGTATGATCCAAAAAAAATCAATATACTATACCACCAAATCTTGACACAAAACATTTCTAGCAAAAAAACACATATACATCCTTCATCGGAACCTCTCATATGAAAGGAGATGAAATTGTTTTTGGATGCTTGAACTATTTATCCTATAAGACATAGTACTTGGGTCGGCAACTTAGTCCCTATTCATAAGAAGAGTGAAATATTCGTTTATGCATGGATTTTAGAAACCTTGACAAATATAATAGGAAAGACAATTATTCTCTCCCGTCTATGAACCAAATTCTCCAATTAGTTAAAGGTTATTTGATGATGTATTTATTGGATGGATTATTCAAATATAATAAAGTTCAGGTTTCATATAATGATCATATCAAAACCACATTGACAAAAAAATGGGCCACTTATACTTATCAAAGAATGCCCTTTGGAATATTTAACACCAAGGCTACTTTCTAGTGGGATATGGGCATAGAATTTCATGGATTAAGCGACATGCATATATTTTCAAAGATTAATTAACAAATCAATAGTAATTTACATGGATGACATTATTTTTTTCTCCAAAAACATGGCCAATCATGTTTAGTACCTTCCTAATATTTTTAATAGTTGTAGTAAATATTGGATCTACCTAAATCCCAAAAAGAGCATTTTCATTGTCACTAATGGGAAATTATTGGGGCATATCATCACTGAAAATGGGAAAGTGTATTGTTTAATGAATTTAGTTAAGAAATTCATATTTAAATCCTTAAGAGACTTAATTTTTCCATAATGCTTCATCCCACAATATTATCTTTGTTCCTAAAAATGAATTAGGAGAGAAGAGAGGGATTTGGGTTTGTTAGAAAAAAGGGATCACATATCAATAAAATAAAACAAATGTAGAAATAAAACACAAAAGATACAAAATTAAATAGAGACACGTATATATGTGATTCACCCAGTGTGGTCTACGTCCACTAGATAAATTTCTAGGTCCTTCCTCTATTATCCAGCAAATGAAGGGATACAACCTACAACACACCCGTTGTAACTTCCTCTTCTTTCTCTCACAGTCTCCTTTCTTATAATACAATATTTTCTCACACACATATTTGCATTATAATTCCTCATAAAAGAGGGTTTCCTTCTAGGGAAAAAACCCTAACGTAACTTCTACCGTCAGATATGTGACCTTATAATGAACGGTCCAGGTTTATTACGAAATTACAATATTTTACAAGGCAATTTTCCCAAAAAATTCTCTTCTAGGGTGTTACCCCCAAACCCCCACAAAGGGGGGGATCCATAAAGTCTCATCGCCCCCCTTGCTCCAAATGTGGGGGGGAAATCCCCCCCACACCCCCTGTCAGGAAATGGGGTCCAAACACAGTTAAAAACAAGACCTCTGAATCAGGAAGATAATCAGGGTCCAAAAGAAACATTCTCCCACTTGGATACTAATCACAAAAACTCCACTGCTATTGTACATGTTGGACTATGATCCACTTTGGACCTGGAAAAATTCTCATCTTCACCTTCATGCCTGAAGGTTAACTGAAACTAAGTAGGAACTCAATTTCTCCCTAGTTACTACCTTTGTTAACATGTCTGCATGATTCTGTCTAGTATGTATCTTTTCTAGCTTCAATTTTCCATCTTACAAAATGAATCATATGAAATGGTGCGTGATATTTATATGCTTAGTAATAGAATTGAAGACTGAGTATTTTGCAAGATGAATGACACTATATCTATCACAATACAACCTATTATTCTTATGCTTCCTTCCCAATTCCTCCATAAACCTTTGTGACCAAGTTATCTCTTTACTAACCTCTATAGAAACAACATAATCTGCTTCCGTTCTTGAAAGTGAAACAAAATTTTGCAGTTTCGAAACCCAACTTATTGTTGTTCCACCTATAGTAAAGACATACCCAATGGTCCTTCTCCTACTATCTTGATCACTTGCCATATATGAATCAACATATCCATGTAGAATAATGTTTGAACCTCCAAAACATAATGCATGAGTAACAATACCTCTCAAATACCTGAGAATCCATTTTGCTACCCCCCAATGTTCTTTACCTGGATTGTTCATATAACTACTCACAAATCTCACTACATGTGCAATATCTAGTCTTGTGCACACTATAGAATACATCAAGTTGTCATCTACTGATGAATAAGGGACCTTAGACATGTATTCTATCTGCTCGTGTGTCTTGGGACAAATTTCCTTGGTTAATTTGAAATGGTTGGCCAAAGGTGTACTAACTAGTTTTGCATTATGCATTCTAAACCTCTCCAAAGCCTTCTCTATGTACTCACCATGAGACAATCTCAAATTGTGATTTTTCTTGTCTCTTGTTATTCTTGTACCAAAGGTTTTCTTTGCAACACCCAAATCCTTCATAGCAAATGGATTAGGTAATTTATTTTTTAGCACATTTATATCCTTCATGTTAGACCTTGCAACAAGCATGTCATCTACATACAATAACAAGATAATATAGATTCCATTTTTTAGCCTCTTAAAATAAACACAATGATCAGAATGACATCTACTATAACCTTGTTCTATCATAAACCTATCAAAATTCAAATACCACTACCTTGTAACTTGATTTAGGCCATACAATATCTTCTTCAACTTGCATACCAAATTTTCCTTCCCTTTGACCTCATACCCCTGTGGTTGCTGCACATAAATCTCTTCCTCCAAATCCCCATGGAGAAAATATGTTCTTACATATAAATTTTAAAGATGCAAATATTATACTACCACAAGACTTAAAATTGTCCTAATTGAAGTAATTTTAACAAAATGAGAAAATATTTCATAAAAATATGTACCTTTCTTTTGTGCAAACCCATTTACAACAAGTGTATCCTTGTACCACTTTTTTCCTCCATATTCTTCCTTCAACTTGTAAAACCATTTATTATGCAATGCTCTTTTTCCTGCAGGAAACTGAACCAAGTCCCAAGTCTGGTTATTAACCAAGGAATCCATTTCCTCTTTCATGCCTTTCTCCCACTTCTTTTTAGTGTCTACCTGCATTGCCTCTTCATAACTTTCTAGTTCACCAGATTCAATCAACAATAAATAATACAATGAAGGAGAGTATCATTTAGGGGATCTACTTAACCTGGTAGATATTCTAACAACACTTGCAAGAGTTTGAGGTGCTTGTTTCTCCTGTTGTTGTACATTTAGATTTTCTAGTACCTTTAGAATTCCATTTTCTTTGATTTCATCAAGCACTGTGTATTCCATGTTTTCCTTTTCTTGTTTCTTTCCTTGCAACTGATCTCTGTACATGGCCTTTTCATTGGATACCACATATCTACTCCTGATGATTAGATTATTTTCATAATCCCATAAGTGATAACCAAAATCATTAACATTGTATCCAATAGAGGTACACTTCTTGGATTTTACTCAAGCTTTGTTCTATTTTATTTATCGATATGGACAAATGCTTCACAACCAAAATTCTTCAGAAATAAGTAGTTTACCTTTTTACTTGTACGTGCCTCCTATGGAATGGAATCATCCAAGGAGATTGAAGGCCCTCTGTTTATTAAATAAAAAATAGTATCTACAACATCCACCAAGAACTTTAAGGGTAACCCAGCATGCACTCTCATACTCCTTGCACATTCCATGATTCTCCTGTTCATCCTTTTTGACACACCATTTTCTTGTGGTTTTCCTAGAATTGTGTTCTCTCTACGAATCCCATGGTATGAATAGTAATCATCAAAATCCTTGTTGCAATATCCACCTCTATTCTATGATATGGGACACTTCAACCTTTTTCCCGTCTCATTCTCAACAAAATCTTTCCATTTCTTAAAAAATTCAAAAACATCATGTTTTTTTCTAATGCAATAAACCCAAGTTTTTCTAGTTGCATCATCAATAAAAGTAACATCATAATGATGTAATATACCAGATATAAAAAGTATGCAGAACATAAATAAAATGCTAGAAATGGAAGAATAACAGTAATATACCCAGCATAATCTCCACAATAACACATAAATGATATAAGAACAACAACAGAAATAGCACTTTGATTCAGAAAGAAATGTTCATGGGCCTCTTCGAGGGGGAAACCTCCAATCGAGCAGTGCTTTGTTACAATAATATCCAAGCTAGGGTTTTCATACCCTTGACCCTTATTTATACTAAATATGTCTATCAAGAGAAACATCTAGAGGAAGATCCTTCTAGAAGCGGAAGCTTCTATTAGGTCTTCCTATATCCGCCTTATTCTATTTTATTGAAAGGCCTTATTAATATTGACCTTTATTACATCCGAATATATTTCTCTACCTATGTGAGGGTTAGGACCCTAACATGTCCGCCCCCTTAAAAACAACCTTGTCCTCAAGGCTTGAGATGTGGAAATTGCTACAGAATGGTAGCTGGTTCCCAAGTGGCATCTGTTGGAGTTGTATCTTTCCACTAGACTAGCACTTCCTTGATGGTTCTCTGACGCAGGCGATGCTCACACTAGTCCAAAACTGCTTTTGGATGTAGCCAAATGGATCCTTCTTCAACTAACTCGAGAAGGTTGGTTTGAATTTGGCACCTAGTTCCAATCACCTTCTTTAAGCATGAAACATGAAAAACAAGATGTAGCTTCAAATGACTGGGTAGAGCTAACTGATAGGCAACTTATCCCACACACTTGAGAACTGTATAAGGACCATAAAATTTGGGTGCTAGCTTCTAACAATGCTTCGCCTTGAGGGAAGTTTGCTTGTATGGTTGCAGTCACAGAAACCCCTGATCCCCTTCTGCAAATTGACGTTTAGAGTGACCTTGATATGCTTGTTGCTTCATGTGATTCTGTGCCATGACCAAGTTTTCTTTGAGGGTATGGAGAATATCCTCTCGAACTGTAAGTGTTTGGCCAACAGTCTAGACCTTCGAGGTACCCGATAAGTATGAGAGAACTGAAGGTAGCTTCTGTCCATATACCACTTCAAAAGGAGTCATGCGTGTAGCTGTATGGTAGGAAGTGTTGTACCACCATTCAACTAGGGGTAACCATTGAGCCCATTGATTTTTCTTTTCAGAGGAAAAACACCTCATATATGTTTCCAAACACTTGTTGACAACTTCTGTTTGACCATCAGTATGGGGATGATAAGCTGTGCTGAGATGAAATTGGGAGCCCTGTAGCTTGAACAGTTCTTGCCAAAAATTGCTTGTGAAATTTGGGTCACGATCAGAAACAATAGAGTGTGGCATGCCATGAAGCTTGAAGACATGGTCCATGAAAATTTGAGCCATCGTGGATGCAGTAAATGGGTGTTGAAGAGCGAAGAAATGAGAATACTTGGAAAGGAGATCCAAAACCACCATTATGACTGATTTATTTCCTGATTTGGGTAACCCTGTAATAAATTCCATAGAGATATCCTTCCAAATAGCAGGTGGAATCAGAAGCAGTGGTAGTGTGCACAGAGATTTGACTGTTTCTCCCTTATTGCGTTGACACACATCACATTCAGCGAAAAAATTATGGATGTCCTGTTTCATACCATCCCATAAAAAAGAACGTTTGACCCTATCATAGGTTTTGGTGAACCCAGAGTGCCCCACTGTGGGTGTAGCATGAAGCTCAGAAAGTACCATGGATTTAAGCTTTGATTGTTTACTTAAATACAAATGGACTTTGTATCGAAGCTCATCCTAGAGCCAAGAGTACCCTGGGGGATCTGGAGCATTGGTCTGTAATTGTTGGATCAAATGCGAACTTTTGGGATCTTGTAGCCATTCCTGGCAAACAGCTTGGAGCCAATCTGGTACAATGAAGGAAAGAGAAAAAAGGGATCCTTCGTCTTCATATTTTCGGGACAGTGCATCCACCACCACATTGTCTTTTCCTTTCTTGTAAATGATATCATAATCATATCCAAAGAGTTTAGTCACCCATTTTTGTTGCTCCGAGGAGGAAATGCGTTGTTCCAGAAATTACTTGAGGCTTTGATGGTCTACCTTAATTTGGAAACGTTGCCCCAAGAGATAAGGGCGCCACAGATCAACGACATGCAGAATAGACAACATTTACTTTTCATAGATGGGTTTGCCCAGATTCCTTTCAGATAGTTTCTTGATGGTTAAGGCCAAAGCTCGACCCTCTTGCATAAGGACATCACCGATTCCTTTCCCTGAGGCATCACATTCCAACACAAAGGTCTTTGTGAAATCAGGAAGGGCCAGAACCAAAGTGGTGCACATGGCCATCTTCAAGGTTTGGAAAGCTTGAGCAACGACTAGAGTCCAAATGAAAGAGTTATTTTTGAGGAGAGCAGTGAGAGGTGCTGCAATATTTCCATAATTCTTAACAAACTTGCGATAATACCCTGTTAAGCCCAAAAATACACGCAAGATTTTGAGATTCTTTGGGTGCAGCCAGTCTTTCATAGCTTAAATATTTTTTGGATCCACCCTAACACCATCTTTTCCAACCAGAAGACCCAAGTATTCTACTTCTGAGGCACCAAAGGCACATTTAGATTGTTTCAGGAAAATTTGGTGCTGAGAGAGTAAATGGAGAACTTGATCCACATGAGTAAGATGGTCTATCCAGGTTTTTCTATAGATGAGGATATCATCAAAGAAAACTAAGAAAAAAGGACGGAAGACATGATTCATGAGGCTTTGGAAGGTGGAGGGGGCATTACGCAAGCCAAAGGGCATGACCAAAAACTCATAGTGGCCCTCATGAGTTCGAAAGGCCATCTTGGTAATGTCTACATCTTTCATACATATCTAGTGATAGCCCGAGCGAAGAGCAAGTTTAATAAAGAATTGGGTGCCACTCAATTCATCTAGGAGGTAATCAATGACACATTCTCCAAGAACCTTCTTTCTTCAAGACCATGACTATAGGAGAAGAGTAAGGGCTCGTACTAGGGTAGATAATGCCTATAGTAAGGAGTTCCTGGACCATTTTCTCAATTTCATTTTTTTGTGAAAAGGGGTGGCGATATGGACGGATATTGGGAGGAAGGATTTCGGGTACAAGGGGAATGGAATGATCATGAACACTGTGGGAAGGAGGGAGTCCTTAGGGAGTGGAAAATACCATTTGATGTTTAGAAAGGAGGGCTTGGAGGTCTTGTGGCACTGGGGGTGTCTCTGTTGCTTGTATGGCATGGAGTTGGGCAATGACACCAGAATGACCTTTTTTGAGCATCTTTTCCATGCGATGGGAACTAATGACCTCAGGTGAACCAGCAGTGATGCCTTGGAATTTATATTGGTGGCCTTCCTGGTCGAATTGTATGGTTAATTCCTTAAAATCCATGAGAATGGGACCCAAAGTCCTTATCCAGTCTGCACCCAACACAATGTCACAACCGCCCATGTCGATAGCAAACATATGGTATTTTAGGTGGTAGTCACCGATTTGGAGACACACATTTTCACAGCGCCCTCCACATTTCATGGAACCACCATTGGTAATCATGATTTAGAAATTGTTGACGGCATGATGTAGCAATGAGTTTCTTGGGAAATGCGGCGATGAATAAAATTATGGGTGCTTCCACTATCAACCAAAATGATGACCTTCGGATGCTTGATGTAACCAATTAACTTGAGGGTTTGGGGGGTGGAGAATCCAGTGAGATCATTGAGGGAAATGATCGGTTCCACTTCGGGAGGGTCTGAGGGAGGGGTTATGTCAGTGATTTCAGGTGACTTAGGCACAAAGGGAGTTTCAACATTCTCTTTCGAAATATCCTTAGAGATGGCCATAAAAAGATTTTGTTCCTTACACTTGTGGCCCGGGAAATATTTGTCATCACAATTGTAACAAAGGCCTTTGAGTTGGCGTTTAGCCACTTCAATCCTGGTCAATTTTTGGATCTTTAATGGGGCAGAGGGAGTAGTGGGATTTACAGGTTTAGGGCGAGGGATAAAGGAGGGTTTATGGTTTTGAGAGAATACAACATGTTGTGCTTATTTATATTTTTTAGTAGCCTCCACCCAACTTGAAGGTCGATCCATGAGGACATGGGCCCGAATCGCATCCTTGAGGCCACTGATAAAACACTCTCGAAAGAAAGCATCAGTCATGTCCTCTGTTCGAAAAGCCAGGCCCTCAAAGGCAGCTATGAAGTCTTCTACTGTTCCTGATTGTTTCAACTTTGTCAAACGGCCCAAATGGTTGGTGTCAGTGTCAAAGCGTTCATAAAGCTTAGTCACAAATTGGGTCCAAGAAATATACCCTTGACGGGAAGTTTTTCTCCATTTCCACCATTGCCAACGTTCTTGATCTAGATGGAGAACACCATACCGGAGTTTGGCCAAGTCATCTGTAATGTTGTATAAAGAGAAATAATGTTCTATTTGGGTGACCCAACCAGTGGAGTCTGATTTGGTCACATCCACCTGTGGAAGGCGCAGGTCACGTTGAAAGTGATGGTGTTGAAAGGTATGGGAATGGAAGGAATGTTCACCTTCAGTCTTTGGAGGTGCGTCAGAGAAAGGGTCGTCTGTAGGGATCTTCAGTTTGGTGCAGAGTGATGCAAAGACAGATTCAAGTTGGGTGGTTAGTTCTTGTTTGAATTCCTCCATTGAGGATTGCATGGATGTATTTATGGTTGTATTTATGGATGTATCGATGGAGACAACAATAGCATTGAGTTGTTTCACTTCTTTTTGGGTCTCAAGGAAACCATACTGCAAGGTGTTGAAGCGAATTTCTAGGTCTTGGCTACGGCTATGGGCCATGAGGATGGGTGAACTAAAAAGGGGTGGGTGGGGTCAAACTTTTTTCCGAAAAATGATATTGATGAATGTGATAAGGGCGAAGAGATGAATCCAATGGAATAGGTCTCAAATAATGGTGAAAAAAATTCCAAACTTTTTTTTTTTTTTAATACCTGTGTAGTTATACTTCAGTCTAAAGAATACTGCAGCAATGAAATCCCCAAATTCTTAACCAGAAAGAAATGTGTATTTACTTGGCAACCCGAACACAGTTGCACAACAATAGATCTTGTCTGTTTTAATTTGTTTATGTTTATGTCCCCCAAGGGTTAGGTATTCAAGGGTTCTACAGATAGGGGTTTGCCCTGTGCTATAGCTCTCTGATATATGTGTGGGGTCCATCAGTAGTACTCAGCCCAATATCTCAGGGCACTAACTAAGGAGGGTATACCATACCCTTAGCTGTACTACCCGAATACCCAGGTACTAGAGAGTATCTTCCCAAGTGTTGTTCTCGGTGGCACTATAACAGTCAAGCGACCGATCAGTTTATCTAAAGAGGGCTTCAGGAAATCTAGTTCGATCCATACACAGGTGTTGTCTGATGCGCTACCACTCGAAGGGGTACCAATAAGGGTTACAAGGGTGGCCAACAGATGTGCGCTTAAGAACTACTTGTATTTTCTGCGTGTATGAATCCCTCAACCGCGGTTTTATGTGCGTAACGACAGATCTTTGTGGCTTAAAGACACTGGAATACGTCTCTACCTTGGAAAAAAAAATTCCCACAATTTCTGCCAAGGAAAGTGCTCTGATACCACTTGTAATATACTAGATATAAAAAGTATGCAGAACAGAAATAAAATGCTAGAAATGGAAGAACAACAGTAATATAACCAACATAATCTCCACAATAACACATAAATGATATAAGAACAACAACAAAAATAGTACTTTGATTCATAAAGCAATGTTCACGGGCCTCTTCGAGGGGGCAACCTCCAGTCGAGTAGCGCTCTGTTACAATAATCTCCAAGCTAGGGTTTTCATACCCTCAACCCTTATTTATACTAAATATGTCTATCAAGAGAAGCATGTAGAGGAAGATCCTTCTAGAAGCGGAAGCTTCTATTAGGTAATCTTACATCCACCTTATTCTATTTTATTGAAAGGCCTTATTAATATTGACCTTTATTACATCCGAATATATTTCTCTACTTATGTGCGGGTTAGGACCCTAACAAATGAAAACCACCAAGAGATGATACTTGAGTTGGTCCCCATACATCTGTATGTACAAACTCTAATTTTTCACTCTTCTTTTCCTTTCCAACCCTGAGAAATATGACTCTCTTCCTTTTTCCATAAACATAATGTTCATATAAATCCAAGTCAACTTGTTTAAGATCTGACAACAAATTCCTTTTGTGAATTATCTGCATACCCTTCTCATTCATGTGTCCAAGCCTATGATGCCATAGTGTTGTATCCACACCTTTAGAATATAAAGAGATTGAGGATTCAACATTACCAATGCATAAATACAATGCACCTACCTTCTCTCCTTTTTCCATTACCAATGATCCTTTAGTGACCTTCCATGCCTTATCTGTAAATGTAGATATACAATCTTCACTTGCCAACTATCTTATTAAAATTATCTTTCTTCTCAAATACGGTATGTCTCACCTCTTTCAGTAACCATTGGTTTCCATTCTTTTTCTTTATTTGTACCTTACCCATTCCAAAAATTTGACATGGTTCATCATCACCCAGATAAACTTGTCCAAAATCACCTTGAACATAATATTGGAAATATTTCCTATGGGGTGTCACATGAAATGAAGCCCATGAATCTACTACCCAAGATTCAGTAATATTATCTAAAGAAATAATCAAAGCATCTTGTAACACATCACCTATTACATTTGCTTCTTGATTTTTCTCATGTTGTCCATCTCTTTGTTTCTTTGGAGCTCTGAATTATTTTTTTAGATGTCCTTTATTCCCACAATTCCAATACTCTATCTTTCCTAGTCTAGATTTGGATCTACCCTTCCTATAATTCCCATGGGTCCCTGAGCTCTTTCCTCTATCCTATTGTATTCCCTTATTCTCCATGATCAACTCATTACTTGATGTCTCAACTATGATTTTCCATTGCATTTCCTCTCTAAGGATGACACCAACAACATCATCAAATTTTAGAGTGTTTGAACCAAAGACAAAGTTACTTACATCCATGACCAAGTAGTTCCAGATTTCTAGCAATGAGCAGAAGATTAGAAGATACCTAACCTCATCATCAAATTCCATTTTTACAGAACTTAGATGATTAGTAATTGTATTAAATTCATTTAAATAGTCAAAAACAGACCCACCTTTTGACATCTTCATATTAAATAATCACTTCATTATAAATACCTTATTGGAGGTTGAGGGTTTTTCATATAGTTTAGCCAATGCCTTCATCAAATATTTTGTTTCCATTTCTTTTGAAATATTGAAAGACACTTATGCTGCTAGGCACAACCGTATCATCCCCAGTTCCTTTTTGTCAAGAATATCACATTCTTTGTCCTTCATACTCACCGACTTCCTTAGTTTTCTTCCCAACGGTAGGAAAATATCCTTCTGATATAGATAGTCTTCCATTTGCATGGGATTGACTTCTCGGGGGGCTGGGGCGATGACTGACATGTAATGTATTACATTCCATGGAAAAGGGGGAGGGGGAAAATGCTTCCATAATGGGTAGTTTTGGCTATTAAATTTCTCGATCTTAAACTTTCCATCTTCCACCATTTCTCCCAATCGAACCATGAACCCTCTTTTCATGCAAGTTACCTTTCACTCTAATACCAATTGTTAGAAAAACATGATTATGGAGCAATAAAATAAAATAAATGCGAAAATAAAACATAGAAGATACACAGTACAATAGAGACACAAATATGTGTGGTTCACTCAGTGTGGGCTACGTCCACCAGAGAAATTGGTAGGTCCTTCCCTTTTATTATCCAACAAATTAAGGGATACAACCTACAACACACTTGTTGTAACTTCCTCTTATTTCTCTTACAGTATCATCTCTCAAAATACAATATTCTCTCACACACACAAAACCACAATACAATTACTCATAAATTATGATTTCCTTCTAGAGAAAAACCATAACATAACTTCTACCATCATATTTGTGACCTTATAATGAACAATCCAAATTGACTACAAAATTACAATATTTTACAAGGAAATTTTCCCAAAAAATTCTCTTCCGGGGTGCTTCCCCCAAACCCCTGATAGAGGGGGGATCCATAAATCCCCCCCCCCCAATACTCCATATGTGGGGAGGAAATCCCCCCTACACCCCCCATCAGGAAATGGGGTCCAAAAACAACTGAAAACAAGACCTCTAAATTAGGAAGATAATCAGGCTCCACAACCAACAATGTTATTGTAATTCAATAATATAATATTGATATTAAACCTATTCAATTAGCTCAAGGATAAGGCCTTTATAACTTAGGATTTGAGCCTTGATAAACAATTAATAAAGATGTCTTGGATAAT
The DNA here is from genome assembly GCA_009831015.1 of Picea engelmannii. NCBI lineage: Eukaryota > Viridiplantae > Streptophyta > Pinopsida > Pinales > Pinaceae > Picea > Picea engelmannii. The sequence continues at coordinate 168,772 of ML796582.1, forward strand.
AAATCCGCGATGTACTTTGATTTCCAATTTGTCCCAATCCTCACTGATTCATGACATCACAATCTAAAGTTTTATGTGCAGCATGCCAGTGCACCTGAGCATTTGAATGCGAGAAGTAGAAGGAATCTAAGGATTTAATATGTTGAGTGCACGATGGTAGGGGGTGTTATTTTTAGAAAAAATTATGCAAAAATATTGTTAAGGTGCCTTGAACAACAAGATGATTAAAGGTCCTTGGCAGGGTTGCATGATGGGCATTATAGTGGTAAATTTTCATGTGACACCATAGCTCATAAGATCCTTGAAATTGGATAATATTGGACAAAATTATTAAAGTATTCCCATGCTCATGTATGAAAGTGTCACACTTGCCAAATTTTTGTTAGAAAGTAGAGAAATGTCCCTTTAAATCTAGTCAATCTGGACCATGCTTTTGAACAATGTGGTATAGACTTTCTTGGTCTAATGAATCTTAACTCGACTCTCAATCATAAGTACATGTTGATCACCATTTATTATTTCACATGGTGGGTTGAATCCATTCCAATGAAAAACACTTTAACGAAGGAGATCATCCAATCCCTTGAGCTAAATATTGTAACCAAATTTGGTTCCCTTGTAGTATTGCAAAATACTTTAGGTCCATTGAGATGAGATTGTTCACCTTAGATAAAGGGATAATTCCAAAGCACTATGTGAACTATTACCTGAAATGGAATGGATTGGTAAATTTCACCAATAAAAACTTGGTCCAAATCATGAAGATACCTAAGATCACCACAAAAGATGGCATAGTTTTTTATTAGTTCTTTTTGGGAAGATTGAGTAATATCTAAATATTCTATCCATAATTCACCTTAATTCCCGGTGTATAGAAAAAAGGTTATCCTTAATCTAAATAGTTTTCTTCCCTTTTTGTAGTTATCGAAGGTGGTGTTAGGTGAACCCTTGAGGATTGAGAACATGTTGAATAATTTGTTGAAATTAGAAGAGAAAAGGGAGAAAGCTTGATGAAAATTCCTCTCACATCAATGTTTAGGAAAACATTGGTTTGAATTATCAATGTTGACAAAGATTTCCAAGTAGGCGACCTTGTACTCTAATGGGATTGAGCTTGTGAACCTAAAGGAAAGCACCCCAATTTCTCTCCTTGTTCATGGATAATTTTCTCCTATAGCTTGGGTTATAGCCACAATAGAGTGATTGAATAGAATAAAAAAATATTTAACTAACAAAAGAATTTAAGTAGAAGTAATTAACTAACTACCTATGAGAGGAAGGATCACCCACTTGATTTACGTAGTTTGATGTAGATCCCTTTCGCAAGTCTATTCTCCAAATATCTCGCTCCAAGACTTTCTATATAAATCTGCACTCACAAAAGAACGCGGCTACATAGAAGGTAGTTATCATAGCTAACTAATTAACTTCAAATATCAAGAATGATTAGCATGTTAGTTTACATATCATTGAATGCATATAAATTTTGCAAAAAAAACCATTAACAAATGATAGGGATGAGAAAGAGAGGTCCATTATTGATATGAACAACAAATTACATGTTTAGAATTCACCTGAAGTTGTTGTTGGCACTACTCCAGAACCAGATTTTAGATTCCTTCACTCCAACCTCTATAATATGAACTCACTCCTCCTAACTTTCCTCGCTCAAAACAAGTCCAAAATAGAGAAAGAGTTTCTCAATGAAAATATAGAATGGCAAGGATGACTGGAAACATGGGTTCCTAGATCTAAACAGGGAATCTCAAAGACTCGAGAATAGGGGCTTGAAGGCTTGTAAATTGGTCAACATAATGGTTCTATATGGGATTATGATCTCTCCTCTACCTATTGGATTATTTTTATAATCCAAATAAGTGGTTAGAGTAGTTATCCACAAGAAATAAGGGGGTCAGGAACTAGAGAAACTTGTAAACCCCTCTCAAAATTTAATATATATATATATAGGCAAATAAATGCATGCACACTTTTTTAAAGGCCAATAAGTGTATGTACACATGCTTCATAACTTATAGGGTGGGTATATCTAAAACAATGAGGTTTTTTAATAATTTATGAGGAGGAACAAAAGGGGATTGATTCTGCAAGTAGGGAAAGGGTATTTAAATCAGGCAACAAGGCATTGATGCATATGAGGTGGAAAATGATGCTATAACATTACTCCATGATTGATTCCTTATGAAATTGAGAAAATGTTATCCAAAGTACCAACCATATTTAGGTATTGGAGGGAGTTAAATTCCATTTTTTATACTAATGCCTTACATCTAAAGTGGTACTTCTATTAGACCACTTGGAAAAGTGGGTTAACATGTATATATATAAGTTTAGATTGCTTTAGTTAGTACCTTACTAAAATCGTATGTGTTTGATTTATTTATAGGTAGCTTTCCTTTACTTAGTTGTTGTTTTAAATAAAGAATGAAGAAACACTTTGGTTTCTTGGTCACCATTCTCTTGGATTAGTAAGCCTAGTGGGAAGAATGCAAATATAAGATTTGATGGTTTCTCATGTTAACATATAATCTTACCCTAAGCATTTCTATAATCCTTGTGAGCCATATATCTTACATGGGGAAATGATCGAGTTAAGATAATTACAAGAAAATATCCTTTTGGTGGTGGTTTATTCCAATGATTATCCTCTAGAAACAATGATATTTTATTAATCATGTTTTTTATAAAACTGCCTACGAACATAGCCTTAAGGGTGGTTTTTAGAAAACCACCCCCAAAAGTCCTTGAAATTGGATTTTTAGGGGTGAATTTCACAAAACCACCCCAAAATTTCTATGAATTTAAAATTTGGTGATGGTTGTCTAAAACTTACCTCCAAAAGCAATGTTTTAGTGATGGATTTTTGAAAATTCCTCCCCAACGTACTAAGGATTAAATTTGTCGAGCCATTTTTGTGAAAACCACCTCTAAAATTCTTGAAAATTATATATTTTTTTATGGCTAGTATGTTTGAAAATGCTAAGAAGGGAGTTTATCTCACCATTAAGGTTTGTTCATTACCAAAATAGGTGATAAAATACTTGCATTGTTGTTTACATGAATTTCATTTACCATGATGATATAATTTTGATGATAATTCCTTATATGCAAGTAATGCTACAAGGATGTAATGCATTGCATTTTACATGTAGAAGATTCACTTGAGAATTTTTATAAGCCTTCTATAATGTCCAATTTGTGCTCATATGGAAGAATTCCATAAGATTGAATGAAGAAGAATATTCATAAGAAAAAGATACATTATATTCTTAAACAAGAGAAGAGAGTATACTATTATCTTATCTCTTTGGTTTCTTGATTATTGTAGGCATATATATTGCAATCTGTAGACTATTCTTGTTCTTGTGATTTTTGTTCTTACTTAAATTATACATTACTAACAAATTGACTTGAACGAGGTTCTTTGTCAATGACTTGTAGACTACTCTTAGTTTATTAGAGTTTCCTTGGTTTTACACAAGCTATAGTAGGTAGACTATTCCCCTATTGTTTTTGTTAAACTTTGTTTCATAGCAACTAATTCTTTAAAGATCCTAGCTAGGTTTACATTGATTTCACTTATGCATTTTCATTCTTAGTTGTATTTTATTTTAATTCATAAAACCTAGATTATGGTAGCTAGGCCATAACTGAAGGGCTTTCCATTTCAATGGGTAAAGGTCTAATTGGGCCCTTTCATTGAGTAAGCCTATGACATTGACAAGAAAAATTTTCCCATGTCAAAAATTTAGCACTAGAAGGAGGGTATTTTCTCTTTTATGGACAGTAACTCATGAATTGCATGGATTTTTTAGTAACATGAACAATCACAACTCTTACCCCAACCATTTATAAAATGAAGTTGACTTGTGTTTTGAAGTACCTGAAACAAGTCCAGAACCAAACTTTGTAGATATTGAAGCTCAATTTGAAGGTGAAGTATTGTTACAAGTTGAAACTCATGAGTCTCATTTCGTACAGAGGTACAATACAAAATTATACCTTTAATTAATAGTGAGTAGAATGTAGATCCATCTAAATATTTGTAGTCTTTCCAAATATTAAACCATAGTTACACTTGTTAGATCAATCAATTGTCCATCATTCACTAACATCCATGATTCACTAGAGCTCAAAGAGTTCCCACCAAAACCTAGGAAGAATCCTACATAGGTAACCTTATATATTTCTTTCCCCAAGATTTCAAGCCATTCCCCAACCCTTACATGAAATTTTACCTTCTCCTCCTCAAGGGAAACCCAATGAATCCTCCTCTATTTTTGTACCTTCTCACATGACTAATTCATTATGTAACTTTATTAGAGGAAATAGGGTTGGAAATAAACCTACTTGGTTGGATCTAGATGATTTGAATTTGTCATGTTGGATTCGTGATCTACCAAAGAATGAAAATGGTTTGTTATAAGAATTTGATCCAAATAAGTTAATCATCCTAGAAGATCATGTCAAGAATTTTATGCAAGTCACTAGAATACTTAATGCTAGATATGAAGATGTAGTTTTCCACTTGTTTCCTTACACATTTGAAGGTAAATAATTTATGTGGTATTGCTATTCATCTATTGGTTCTATCACTAATTGGGTAAATTTTGAAACTTCCTTCATGCAAAGTTTGGTGATGAGAAGACTCATATAGCTCTCTTTTTACAGTGATCAAGAATGAGAATGGAACCAAAGGAGAGGATAAACGACTTTAATAAAATATCCACTACCTTGCTAAATAAAATTTCAGCAACATCAAAGATGACATAAGATATACTGGTGGAGTTCTATTCCACTACCATGTTGTTGTATATCGCCATGTTCATCAAGAGAGTAGGAAAAAATATATTGATTGGTGCTTATTAAGAATGCCATAAGGTTGAAAAGGAAATGGAAAGTTTGAAAGGAATCCATTCTTAGGATAAAATAAGAAGACTCCTATTCCAAATCAAAAGAATACCTTGGCATTGAAAAAATCTAATATTGAATCTAATGATAAAGATCCAAGTGTAGATATAGAAAGCTTGTAGTGAGTGATCCAAAAAATGTTGAATGACAGTGTTGTCTTACAAAGGAACATGGGATAAGGTACTTCAAGGAGAAAAACTTTCAATCCCTTCCAAAGAGGGTGATATTTGTTGTTAAGTTACCAAGGACATCTATGGTGAACAATACAATGGGATTACAAGATGTAGCCATGGACCATGTCTACTGCATCTATCAAACATACAATTGGGAAAAAATGTGCCTAGAGTTGATAAATGTCAATGATTATATCTTGAATGAAGGAATGCAACAAGCTTATGCTATTAAATAGGTTGTATAAGAAGAATTTGAGGATGAAAAAAAGTCACCAATGATGGTGTTATGGGATATCCTACCTAATTCTGAAATTGATATAGAAGTTGGAAGTGGTAGAAGAGATTCATGCTACACAAACTAGTAAGATAGATTATCATATTTGGAGTAAACAAAATGCTACACCTACTACTCCAACTATTTCTCCTATCTTGGATGCTACTAAGATTTAGCAAGATTCCCTATTCCTTTTTCCTTTGAGTGTCATCCCCCCAACCTAGAAACTCCTTTTCTAGTGTTTCTTCCTTCTTATATAGTCATAATGTGTCTCCTTATCCTTATTGGGTTATCCAAGGAAGAGTTTCATTTTTGAGTAGATGCTTGAAGGATTTGTGGAGGAACCTGGGCAGTTGGATCCAAAGCAGTGTCAGAAGTGAGTAGATTGTAACTAACTTTGATATTTTTTGTTAATAGAAGAGTTCTCTTTTCCTCCAATTTGGTGTTCATTGCAATATTGTATGTTATCACTCTCATACTTGCTTTGGATATAACACATGATATATATGCTACTTGATTACGTAACTACCTTGTTGCAACATTTGTCTTGATTTCATTTTGAAGGATTATTTCATAAAAGGATCAAGAGCACTTCGAAAACAAGGATTGGGGATTGACATAGAATGAAGGGTTTAAGGTGCACACTTTATCCTTCTCTCTTTCCCTACCCTCTCATAGTGAAAAAAGTTATTTTTTAGTTTGCATATTTTTTTGTGAGGAAAGATTTTAGTCTTCTCAATCCAGTCTCGATCTATTGTGACATGACCCCAAGTCACGAGGGAAATATCCCATCAACATAATTGGTGACCATAATGGGGATTCTCCTATTTTAGGTCAATTTTTTTAGGGTCCCTTGCTTGTTGCTTGCCTTGTTGTGTTTTCTGTGTTTTTTTGGTTTTTCATAGAGCTTTAGCTTCGCATGAGTTATTTTCAAGTTATGGAAACCCTCTTCTCTGGAGTTTCTTTTCAATTTTCTTAAATTGCCAAGCCATCCCCATGTTGTATCTATACAACCTGTGTGCATCCACGTTTTTCTCTTCTACAACCTGCGAATATTTGCAAGTTTCATTGTACACAGTTGTAGACCTCTATTAAAGTTGAGTTTTTTTGTAAAAATTCCCCTTTGTTTATGGGTTTAGTGTTTGGTTTGGTCAGTTCCCTTGAGTGCCCTAAGTCCCTTTTAGGCTCTACTATGTTCTGAAAAAGTTTATGACAAAGAAAAAGAAAAGAATCTAGTAGTGCAAGTTTTTCATTCTTGTTTGCATTTAGGTTTCTGAAAAGGAAGTTGTAGTGTGCATTTCAAGGTGTCTTAAATATTGCATTCAAAATGTTTTTCTTTCATTGAAAATAAAAAGAGTTTTCTTTGTAAGCATAGTTGCATCCATTTTTCATTTGAAGAAAATGCATTGTGTTCTTATTTTGCATTACTTTTGGAGTCATCTAGAACATCACCAAAGTTGCATCCACACCCATTTTGAGTAAAGAACAACCCATTAAAATGAACTCTCAATTAAAATCCATTAGAAACTTTCATTTTTCTAGGGTTAACGAACAAGTTTATGCTAGGGCCTTGGTGTAGGTTGGAGAGTAAATTTCTTCGAGGCCACTAAAAAAACATAGGTGTATGAGGTAGGGAGTAAATAATCTAGTTGTCATATAGGTTTATTCCAGAAGCTTCTCTAACATAGGAGTTAAACACAAGGTCACGTAAGGAATAGCCGAGGAGATCCCCCTATAGAGTTGGACTAAGTGTAGAGGAGAGATCATGTATTGGGGGTTTCAACCATACCTATACCTCCGTGAGAGTGGTGCTTTCAAGGCTAAGGATTTTGCTACCCTGCCCACATGTTTGATCTTGAATGTTGATTGTACCCCTCGGGCGTCGATTTCCAGATGGTAACCATAGTTTCTTATCCTAGGTACATTAGAAGGTGACTATGGGGGTTTTTTGTATTACTTGTGGAAGATTTTGCATCACACATTTCAGTACTGCTGGAGGGTGTCTCACGAAGTGAGAAAACTGTTAGACAGTTGGCTTAGGTTGATGGACAATTGGTATGTATTTTTGGTTTTCATTGATTTCTACCATTGGAGAGTGATATTTTAGATTGATTTCAACCCTTAGTTATTGATGTCAACCCTTAGAGAAAGCCCGGTAGCGAATTCTGGTAGCACAAAGGTTTGGGTAATGGACCCAAAGTTGTTTCATGTATAATGGTATGAGTTTTAATATATTTTAAAGTAATACTATTCTATATGGATATTACATGTCATTCTATTTTTGGTGGTATGTGGAACGTCACATAACTCCTCACGGTTAGAGAGTTATGGCCATCAGAAGTTGGAGAACCTAGGTTTGGGTAATGGACCCAAGTTTGTTTGATGGATAATGGTATGGGTTTTGATATATTTTCAGGAAATACTATTCTATATGGATATTACATGTCATTCCATTTCTAGTGGTATGTGGAACATCACATAACTTCTCATGGTTAGAGAGTTATGGCCATGTGAAGTTGGAGAACCCTCATGAGTCATCTAGAAGCCCCAAAAGGTCAATACAAAATAAATTATTTAAATAATAAATTTAATGGAGAAATTCCTAAGTGGACAAGTGGTTAGAAGTGGGTTAGCCCTAAAATAAGGAAAGTGGGTTAAGATGGTTAAAAGGTAACCCCTTGAGGAAGCTACATGAAAGTATAAATAAGAGGCCAGGCTCTCTCATTTTAATCACACTTGACCATATTGAATATCTACATGTGAATGAGATAACCAAAGGATATCTAAGTCGAATTTCAAAGGGAAGGTGAAGTAAAGAAGGCCAAAATTCAAGGGAGGATAAATTCTTTTGATGATGTTTTCTAAGGTATGTTATTTACAGGTCATCTCACCATTTTCGCAATAATTTTTTTTCTAGAATGATTCAAACCGTGAAATTGGGAGGAGATTGAGGAAACATATCCAAGTAGCTGTGGTACAAATTTCAGCTTGTGGGTCGTTGTATTTTTGGATTTACACTCCATGGAAAATAGGGTTCGTGGCTAGTTCTGAAATTATTCTAAAACAAGTGTTTCGGGTAAAAATGTCATAACTTCTTCATAAAAGATAAAAATTCAGTAAGACCAAATGTTTTGGTTATAGTGCAGTCTGTAGTATTATGTGTACAATTTTCATATCCATACAACAAACATTCTATGTGGGGCACACTCTACAAGTTCGCTCTCTAGAATAAGCCAGAATTCAACAAGGTATGCCATTTTTGCTATAACTCCTTTTCTGGGAGGTTCCAAGTAGTGACACATGGAGGAATTGCATAAAACACACTAAAGAACATTGTGTATTATTTTCATATCTTTATTCATTACATGTACATAGTAATGATTATTTCAGGTTAGGGTTGTTAACTAATCCAAAACTAGTCATGTGAGACTAAAATAAAGTTTGATGAAAATGCTAGTCTATTGTTGTTAAAGTTAAGGAAGGTTTGCAGGTATGTGATCATACACACTAGGTCTATTACATATTTACAAATCAGATTTGGATGATGAAATTGATTAGGGCTTTTGGTTGAGGTACATGTTAGGTACATGGTTGAGACAAGTATTTGATGAGTTGGCACATACATGAGGTGTATAGTTGATGATGTTGGTACATATTGATGAGTCATAGTTGATGAGTAGTTGATACATGATTGGTACATATTTGGTACATGGCTAGAGGTACTTGTTAGTAGTATTTTTGACACATGGTTTGTGGATGATGTAGCATACTTATATTGGTGCATATTGATCTTGGTGATGATTATGATTTGTTGTGTTATGCTTGGTTGATGCACATCTTTGAGAGTTGTCTTGGTGATTGATCTTGGTGAGTAGATCTGATTTGGTTGATAAGATTGTTGAGACAAGTTGTTGTGATAGGTTGTTTATACAGGTTGTTGTGACAAGTTATTCATATAGGTTTGTTGCATGGTTGATGCACTTCTTCATGGTACAGGTTGAGGTATAGGTTGGTGCATGGTTGATGCACTTGTTTATGGTACAAGTTGATTACATGTTGTTTGGTACAGGTTGGTGCATGGTTGATGCACTTGTTTATGGTACAGGTTGATTACAAGTTGTTTGATACAAGTTGGTGCATGGTTGATGCACTTTTTTATGGTACAAGTTGATTACAGGTTGAGGTACAGGTTGATGCATGGTTGATGCATGGTTCAGGTTATTGGTATAGGTTATTTGGTGTAGGTTGATTGGTACATGTTTATAACAGTATATCTCATAGTGATAGTGTGACAATAGTTCCATCATTCTACTTATACATTAGGGCAGTTGGAAGGGGCAAGGACATGTGGTTGTAGCCACCTTGTGGTTGTAGCCGAAGAACATAGGGGGTTGTAGCCTCATTCTGGTTGTATCCAGAGAATTGGGGAGTTGGAGCTTCCCTCAGGTTGTAGCCTAAGAAACTAGGGGGTTGGAGCCTCCTTCCAGTTGTAGCTGGAAAACAAAGGAAGTTGGTGCTTCCAATGAATGTAATTCTTAAAGACATATAAGAAAAAGAATTATGTGATTTTCTCCCACTTTGGGTTTTCATGTAAAACACTGGTGTATTGTGTATGTGTGTGATTACTCATTTGTTCATTGTTTATTTACTCTGAAAATATTGGATGATAACGCTACATTGATATAACACTTGAATTTAATGGTGAAAAAGGATTAAATTTCTCTATTACTGATTCAACCCCCCTCTCAGTAATCCAACAAACAGTTGCACCAGATAAGGAAGATCCGTGGAGGTTAGTATAACTACTTCTCATACCTTCATGCTTTAGCCCACGAGACTTAATCAACCTGTGCCTCCATCTGGAAGGGCTCGAGCCCACTTTTTTTTTATTCCATTCCCAAGACTTAACCCACTTGAGTTAGAATCTTAACATATTTTTTTATGTTTGTCTTATCTTTTAAGGCCTTGTAGTGGTGTGATTGGTGAACGCAGTTTAACTTTAAGAAGGTGATTAGATTATCACTGAAAGATGATCACTCAGTGGATGATCAATGACCCAAAATATTGAGGAGAATTCAAGGCCTCCCCCCCTAGGAAGAGGTTATAAATAATTATCCTCTTCCTCCAAAAAGGCATCGACTTGATCCATTTGACAATTTCCTACTGGTCGGTCAGATCGAGATCGTAAACATTGACCCTCCAGAAGTTAACATTTCAAACCAGAGGAGGTAATCGTTGAGGATCTTGGAGCTGAGGATTTCACTCCACACTTTAATCCTCCATTATCTGGGACTTTTCCATTTCCAATCATACAAGTTCTAGCTCCCAGATCAGACCTCACTGATAGTAGTCCTCCCCATTGGGCCACTATGGATGACACTCCACCAATGTCAAGGTCGGGAGCCCAAGCAACTCCCACCTCGACGATAGTCACTGGGTGAATATTTCCTTTTGGTATGTTGAACCAAATGATGAGTTTGATTAAATACACCATCTCCACATCAATCGATAGCATTTCCTTATCAGTCATTGATCCCACTCGAATTTCGAGTGCAACTGCATCATTTTCATCAACAATGAATTATTTTTCATACATAATTTCATCGATGGATGCACTTAACATGTTGGTTAGTTCTCGGATAGCATCCTAGTCTTTGAATGTTGGTGCATGGAGAACTCCAGCTCCTTACCAAGCATTTTCTTGGGGTGGAAGTCACATTGCTTCATCAGCCACATTCATTGGAAGAAAAAAATTCCAATCTTTTGGCCCTTACTCCGCATGGGGCTAGGGAACATCTATGGGTAGCAGATCTCAATCCATTAGTATTCCATATACATTGGCCCTGCTTGAAAGTTACGATTGGTTTGAGAGTAACCCTTTCACTGTATCCATAACATCGGTAGGGGGAAACCCCTTATAAGGTCAATCCATCCCCTGGAAAATAATTTTTTCTTCGTTAGGGGTGTCATTGGGGAGTACCCCTATTCAAGGCTAGTGGAATCCCTTTCAAGAGATGTCACAAGGGATAAAACCCTTTGCCGACCAATATACCCCCATGCTAGGATTTTTTCCTTTCCATGGGGGGTCTGCTAGGGGAAACCCCAATTTTCCTCTCAAGAACCAGATGGGTGGAGGATTTCCTCCATTGAAATAAGGACCATAAGGTTTTATACCAATATTTGTTTCAATTGCAAACTCTTTCTAGAAACCTAGTGTCAGTTTCAACCCAAGACCTTCTTTTCAGGCTGCCAATCAGTCAATGATGCAACCTAGGATACCATTTCTGGAAACGCTGCATCTTCCAGACTTATCCAAGTTGATGAATGATCCCATTAATAATTACCCTAGTTGTCCTATGGTCCCAACCAAACTACCATCATACATACCCAAGTTTGAAGGGAAAAGTGGTGAGGATCCATAGGACCACATAACAACATTCCAATTGTGGTGTTCATCCAACTTGCTTAATGATGATTTGATTCGATTATGTTTGTTCCAATGTCCTTTTACCAGAGGCACTTCCAAGTGGTACATTGAACTTGAAAGGGAAAAGTACTCAAATTTTGGTGATTTATCCATGGTTTTCCTAAACCATTTCCAACTCCCTATCCAATACGATTCCATGACATAATTGCTAGCCAATTTTGAGCAAGATAAGGCCACACACATTTCTGATCATATCTAGGAATGGAGGAGAAGGAAGAGATTTATTAAACCTACTGTTCTACCAGAGTTCCTCCTTGAATGGTTCCTGAAATCTTTACTCCCATACATTTCGAAGGATGTTTCGAATTTAGGAGTGTTTTTGGAAGAACAAACAATATTTCGGGTGCAACAGCTAGAGATCATTTACTCTCAATTGAGCATGCTCTATGAGATTATTCTGGATGCACCACGATATACTCTCAACTTGGAAAATACAAATTCCAACCCACATTCTAATGGCATAGTGATTTCTGCTCAAATGAAAGTTGCATACCTGATTGCAAGCCAGATGCAACCACTTGTTATTCAACAACTTGTGGTTGTTCCAACCTCTGGCTCGACCACCTCTTCCACCCAGTATTTCGATGTACATCCTATGAAAACTAAGACTTCGAAGGGTCCTCAACAACCTGAAGAGAAGAAAAAAAAATCAAGGGTAAGAAGGGTAGTGGGGGTAATAAGAAACAATATGATAATAATGTTGAGGGGACCAAATATGAGAAAAGGAGGGTGAAATTTACTTGCAATATTTGTGATTAAGATCACCATACACATCAATGTCCATGGATGGAAGAATCCCAACGTCTTATAAATTTGAATCAACAATAACAACTTGTTGTGTTGAAGAATCCCTTTCCACAAGGGAACAATTTGTAGGGTGTTTCTTCCAACTTCAACCCGCAAGGGAGCACTTCAATTGCACCTTCATCTGATGGATATCGAGGAGTAGTGAATATGCTTAGCCATTCTAGGCTAAAGGATGTAGATTTGTTGACAATATCTTGGAGTTATGATAATCCAAAGTCGGCCGAAAAGGGTAAGAAAGCTTCATAGGATCATGCCCCTCTCCACATAGAGAATCCTGATAAAGAGACAATGTTGCGCATACCTAAGGGTGTCTATAAATGGACAACACATAACCCCAATGTGATATCCTCCCCCAATTATTAGATTGTCGAGGATTTATATCATACGCCCTATGCAATGTCTTCTTTAGAGGTGCTCCAATGTTTCCCCTCACAATGCGCTGCGTTATTGTCTACCATAGGAGATATTGATTCCTCCAGTCATCTTGTAATGAAGCTTCATGCTACTAACATGAGGCCCCACCTTCCATATCATGTAGCTTTTCATATTAGTGGTGTTTGCAAGAATATTTTGGTTAAGAGAACCGTTGTTGACGAGGGAACTTCAATGTGTGTAATTTCCTTGTCATGTTAGAAAGATATCGGTTCTCTTGAGCTTACCCCTTCTCCTACCCTCTTGATTTCCTTCGATGGATGATCATTTCGACCACATGGTTTGATTCCTTCTTTTCCAATTACTCTAGGGGGGGGATCCATTTGTGTGAAGGTTTAAGTAGTCGATGTGTCGTTCAACTATAATCTATTGTTAGGAAGAAGCTAGACATATTCCATGATGGTTGTCGTCTCGAAGGTATTTCAGATTATATGATTTCTCCACTAGGGAAGAATTGTGACCATTGATCAAGTGGCATGCAACCGATTTTATGTGGAATCTACCCTCGAGACTACCGTCTCCTGGATCAAAAACTCTCAGGAAGAAATTGAGAGTATTAGTTGTTGAATGTACCCTTCACTTATGGGATATTTTAAGTTTTTTGCAGTGATTTCGTATGTTTGTGCTACTTTGGTCAACTTCCACAAGGTGAAATCTAGGACTTCCATCAATAGGATCACTTCATTTAGAATGTCGTATACACATGAACCATGGATGTTACCTTCACTTTCTAGTTCAGTTCAAGGTTGATTCCATGATGGGATGGATGAAACCTTCTTTGCAGTTGAAATACATTATCAATCCATTAAATAGGCCATCACTGACCCAAATCAAACTCCCTCGATCACAGAGGAGGAGGATATTTTTCCTGAGCCTATTTGGGCTAAAAAATCTTCAAGGTCCCAAGACTGTCTAGACATCATCTTGCCATCAGATGAAATTATTATCAAGTAAATGGTTGGAGATGAAAATCCATGGGGGGATATACATCACCAATCATATTTTCTCCATGAACTCGATCGTGTAGAGAATGGAGAGTTTAAGTTAGCTATCATTAGATGTGTTGATAGGATATTCAATCCTTTGGCCGAACATGGTGTTTATGCCAAAGGAAATATGGCTAATATATTAGAGATGATCCTAATCAAAATCTCTAGGAATCTCGAAGTCGTTGAAAACATCTTCATCATATCAGAATGCTCACAAGATGAGATCATTCAAAACATGACACTTTTTAAAGAGTTTCAAGACGTGTTTGCATGGTCTTACGAGGAAATTCTTGGCATCAATCCTCAGATAGGTCAACACAAAATTTGAACCTACGAAAACACAATGCCGATTTGACAAAAGGTGAGACTTGTAAACCCTAGGAAGGAAACGATAATAAAAGAAGAGATGGAGAAGTTTCTTAATGTGGGCTTAATCTACCCCCGTGCCTTTGACAGAATGGGTTTCCAACCTAGTTTTGGTTGATAAAAAACAGGGTACGATTCGCGTATGCATGAATTTTTGGGACTTAAATAAGGCTTGTCCCAAAGATAACTTTGCGACACCATTCATCGACTAGATCTTAGACAAGTGTGAAGGGAGAGAAATATTTTCATTTATGGATGGTTTTTCCGGTTACAACCAGATTGAGATTCATTCGGAGGACCAACACAAGACAACCTTTATATGTCCTTGGGGGACCTTCACTTATAAGAATATTCCCTTTGGTGCTAGTGATACATTCTATCAGGCCATGATGTTCTCTTTTCATGAATTGAAGAATATAGTGGAGGCCTACTTAGATGATATTACAACTCATTCACAAAAAAGATCCCAACATATCTTACACCTCTGCTTGGCTTTTGAATGATGTTGTTACTATCAGATCTTATTAAATCCACACAAATGTATATTTTGCATGACCTCTGGTCCTCTTCTTGGATTCATCATTTTGATGAAGGGGATCATGGTTGACCCCTTAAAGGTTTAGGCAATACTTCAATTTTCTCCCACGTGTATGATTATACAACTTCTGAGCCTGCAAGGAAAGACAAATTTCCTCCGATGATTCATGCCGAACTATGCCAACATCACAAAAGGATTTATGTGCCTTTTGAAGAAAGGGGTCCCATTTTATTGGGATGAAGCTGCACAATGTTCATTTGATGCATTAAATAAATATTTGGTTTTGATTCCTTTATTGAGTCCCCCATACTGCAATCATGATTTCTTGTTATATTTGGAAGCAATCGAATCCTCGATTGACATGGTTCTTGTTCAGGAAGATGATGAACTCTAGGAGCACATCATCTACTAATTAAGTCGTGCATTGATTGGTCCTGAACTCAAGTATTCACACATTGAAAATATGGCACTAGCAATGTTTCATGTTGTCCAATTACTTCGACACTATATTATGTTGCATACAAAAACCGTTATCGCCACTGTTAATTATTTCCAATACGTTTTGACTAGGTGAATTATTGGTGGGAAATACAACAAATGGATTGTTGTGCTTCAAGAGTTTGATTTGGATTTTGCATCCACGAAGTCTAATAAGTATTTAGTCTTCACCGAGTTAATGTCGGAGCTCCAAGTTGAGAATGAGGAAAGAAGAACGATAGAATCATTCCGGATGAGCATATTTTCCTCATCTCTTTGTCTGATCCATGGTATGTAGATATTCTTATATATCTCCAGACTCTGAAGTTCCCTCCAAACTGTTCACAATACGAGTGGTGATGAATTCGTCACATGGCCAAAATCTACCTCATTGTTGTAGACACATTGCATCAACGTCAAGTGGATTTGATTCTTCGTTGTTGTTTTGACTTTTGAAGAGCAGAGGTTGTGTTAAATGAATTCCATAGCGAAGCATGTGGTGGTCACCTATCTGGGTTGGATAAATCCAAAAATATTTTGTGCGTTGGGTATTTTTAGCCCACAATATTCAAAGAATGTATTGAGGTCGTCAAGAAATATCACTTGTGTCAAATCTTCACTAAGTAAATGTGTGCACATCCTGCTCCCATGTTTCCCATTATTACTATTGACCCTTTCACCAAGTGGGGGGTAGATTCTATGACATGCCACCCAACTTTGGCTAAGGGGCATCGTTACATTATCGTATCTGTTGAATACTTCACCAAGTGGGATGAGGCTATGCCAACATTTTCTAATGATGGGGACACTACAACATTCTTCATTTTTAATCAGGTCATAGCTAGGTTCAGGGTTCTGAAGGAGATTGTCACTGACCATGGTAGTCACTTTCAGAACCGCATGATGACTAAATTAGCATCAAAGATGGGTTTTATATAGGAGCATTTGTCTCCATACTATCCTCAGGAAAACAACTATGTTAAAGCTGTAAATAAATCTTTAAAGACAATATTGAGAAGAACGGTTAACTCAACCCGAATGAATTGGCACTTGATGCTATATCCGACATTGTGGGTGTATTGTACCTCAGTCAAAACTGATACTGGTTTTTCTCATTTCCAAATCATCCATGGAGTGGAAGCAGTTTTGTTTATTGAATGTGATATTGCTTCACTAATAATTGTGGTTAAGTTCCTTCCTGATACAATTCATCTCGAGGAGTGCCTAGTCTATCTTGAACATCTTGACGAGCAACGTCATGATGCAACCTTAGCAAATGAGGCACACAAGAAGTGAGTTAGGTATTAGTATGATAAATATGTTTGTCCTAGGGTTTTCTCTGAGGGATACCTTGTGTTGGTCTATGACCAGGATAAGGAACCCCTGGGGGTAGGAAAATTCAACCCCATGTGGTACGACCCATATGTCGTGTGACAGGTGTTGGAGAAAGGATATTATGATCTCACAGATTATGAAGGTAATTTCCTATAGGATCCCATAAATGGGATCTATCTTAATAAGTACTACTCTTGATCCCGAAGGATCGAGCATTAACACTTTTTGTAAGTATTGTCTATTTTGTACATAGTTTTGTTTATAATTTTTTTGCCCCCTTTTTGCATTAGTAATTGTTGTGCTTCTATTGTGTAGTAGATGACGGAAGATTCATTGGTCTACTTTGGATTCGTAGGCGGTGCTAATCACCATACTCAACATTTAGCTTCTGCTGCATGGGTAATTTATTCACCTTTCAACCAACATGTGTCTATTGGAGGTGTGTGTCTTGGGGAGACTACTAACAATGTCGTCGAGTATAGCGCGATTGTTGATATTTTACGAGATGCATTGTCACATGGAATTACTCTCCTTCAAGTGTTCTTGTATTCATAGTTGGTGGTGTTGCAATTAAATGGTCTATATCAAATACACGATACGATGTTGTTACACCTTTTCCTTGGGGTACATCTTCTGGAACGTTCATTTTATGTTATTACTTATCATCATGTTCCTAGGATAAATAATGAAATATATGATGCCTATGCTAATTATATTTATATTGGAATTTACATCACCAATAATGTAAGAACACAAATTCACATGTAAATATTTTCATTTGCAAGTAAAACACATAAAAAATATATAAGGCAGAAAAAATATAGTATATATATAGTATATATATATATATATATATATATATATATATATATATATGAGATCCATAGGTACAAAATATGGGGTCCCGAGCCCTTGAATGTCATATAATATCATGTAAGTACAAAAATGGTGCTATAATCACATAATGTATCTAAGCCTGAGGCCAATGGACTCTATCATAGAAAACAATGATGTTTTCCAAACGCTGGAACAATATAACCCATGGTCTAGGTACCCCCATGACATGGCACTACATGCCTATGGGGAGGTCATCAATATTAGCCATAGGTACATTTCGAGTGAGGCCCTCAAAGTTTATGCCCACACTATGCAAGGTCCTAGCGACATCATCACTGAGACTCGCCTCCTCTCTGCCTCATAGTCTATGTCGCGGGATGCTAGATGGCCTCACATGTGATCTATTTTCATACAAAGTAAAGTACTTATCAGTATGATGGATCTCACAAAAACAATAGGTATTTTTACTTTTTCATGTGTATATATGTGTGTGTGTGTGTGTGTGTGTGTGTGTGTGTGTGTTTTCAAAAAATAAATATTAAATAACATAAAAATAAATTACCTATATTTTGTGGCTCATCCTCAGGAGGAATGATGATGTTTGGATCATCAGTGAAGTCGATTTTGCAATAGGGTTAATCCTCTATGAAGGGAGTATGTCGCTCACACCAACTGAAAAATTCGTTGTCATAGGGGTTGGCTAATTTCCCCCCTCCTAGCCGACCTATCAACTCGGTCCATCAGACCATGGATGGCCATGGTTGCAAGTGTCCTCGTACATATGTCCTTGGGCTCATCATAGGAACCCTCACAAAGAAGAAGGTGCATAGGAAAATTATGAAGCCAAATTTCTTGGTCTTCTTGAGATTGCAATTAGTAAGCTTCATTTTCATGCAGTTGAGCATGGTTGTACACCAATAAAACATCGTGGGTCTTAAGAATTTGACCCCATGCTGCATTTTTTCCCAAGAGGCCAAGTGAAAAGAGTTGGATCCTATCATCCGAACCATAGTATAAAGGATGACTCAAAGGCTCAGATTGGTGATTTGTTTAATAGGCACATGAGATCCACTTTTCTTAGTGCCAACATCACAATATTTGTTAATATAGTCATTGATGCTTCTCCCAGCTCCTCTACGAGTTTGGAAGTTTGGAACTTCCCCTCTTGTGGAAAAACTAGTAATGAAGTAGATATATTCCACGGTAATTTCCAATGATTTCCCTGTGAGCATAAGCGCTTCAACGTCAGGGTTCCAATAGTCAATCAAGAGCTTCAATAATCTCCTTTGGTATCTCATGCCTCCAACCTGAAAAAACATGTACATGCCACATTCATGTTAATATTTCTTGGCATCATCATCTTCAAAGACCACCCGATCCACCTCTTCATGTTCATGTTCTCTCTAGTGAACAAACATCTTGGCCAGTTTCCAAGAAAAATTTGAGTTAGCACTTGTTTTTCACATTTTCCTCTGAGAATCCACGGGGTATAGTTCTAACAGTTGTGGACATCCGCGACCGGTATTTATACCAACTGCAGATATCCATGGGTTTCCTTAAGGAAACCCACAGATGCACATAGTTGATTTGGAAAAGAGAGGCTTAATCCCCATTTTTTCATGAAAATGAATGAATAAAGAAATGGAATTGCAAGTTAGGGTGTGGGTACTTACTTGGCCCATGTGGCAAAAAAATTCATTTCTCCAATCTCAACAAGTCCTCATTGGAAGTTCTAGGTTTTTTGGTCACTTTGGTTGAGTTTTTGGGTAAAATGGTAAAAATGAATTGGTAAATGGGTAAATAAACCAATATTTTTTAAATTGTAAAAACCCACTTCCTATAGTTTCAATATTTTTTCCAAAATTTAAACTAATGGTCAGACTCTTGTAGTTTTGTGGTTTTTTTTGCAGGTCTTAGGCTACACTTTGGATGATTTTTTGGTTTCTTCTGATCGATTGGCTGAGTCTTTTACAATACTCTGGGTAGGTAATGTTCTCATAAATGGAATTTAGGGTAAGTTTCATTCACCTGAACTTTTGCATTATCAGTTTCCATTGCCATTTAAACCTAGGGTCGACCCCATTAACAAGTGATGAAACTTTCTCCGCTGCTCAAAAGCATCATTTTTGTTGATGGTAGATCCCACCTTCCATTGGCACGCTAGTTTATAATCCCTTTGTATTATGGTGCTTATGTTGCAAGTTTGTGTTTAGGATAGGGAGTCTTCTTTAGCCCCTCCACAATTTTGTGTTCTAACTTCATGCTCCTTACTAACTCTTGTTCTGGTTTTTACCTGCAAGACTCCCTCCCTTACATGCTGCTCACAACAACATTATGGAGTCCATAGTTAAGCTCTTTTTAGTCTCTTTAAAAATGATAAGATTATCGAGTGATCTTGTTTCTTTCACACTTGTTAAATGGATCTAAAGAAATGCATGTTCGACACAAGTTTACCCTTTTTTCAGATCGAAAGGAATAATTACAAAAAAGGTATACTCTAGTCTATGGACTGGAAGAGTTATCCTCAGTTTTGTTTTACACTTTTTTTTGCTCAGAAGACTAAATTTACGAAAAAGGACAATGGAGTCCATAGTTAATCTCTTTTCAAACTCCTTAAATATAAAAATATGGTTGAGTGATCTTGTCTTCTTCACACTCATCAAATGGATTTGAAAGGACATATTTTCGATATATTTTTAACCCTTTTCCAGACTGAATAACCTAATTACAAAAAATGAATACTCTAGTCAAACATTGACTAGAAGAGTTATCCTTGGTATTATTTTACTCTTTTTCGAACCCTTGAGACTAAAATTACAAAAAATACCACCATGGGAGGTTTACTTCCTAAAGTTGAGTTGTAACTACACTGCATATTGATCACTCATGCTTTTAGGCCTAATGCCAGCTTCAACATGTTGTTGTTGAACCAATTGCTTATGCATTCAGTTCTCAGCCTTGCAATTTATGCCTTTGTGACTCGACACCTTATCCCTGGAGGAAACACCCCCCTAAGTGTTCATATCCTACATATACTTTCCTTTCATTAAGCATAAGTATGTTCCTTTCTCTCTGGGACTAGTTTTCTCGCTAGTGACACTCATTTCCTCCACTGTACTATAACATTATTTTATTCTTTTTCAGGCTTTAATAATATGAAAAAGACCAAAAAAATTTAAAAACAAAAAAGAAGGGGGGAAAGCGTCTATCTCTTGTGTTGGAAGCAGTCATGTCTCCCTTTAACAAAGCACAATCTTGAGTTGGCATCTCATCATTTTGGGTCTAGTATGGATTTAAAGAGACTTTTTATCGTTTTTGAGTTTTATCTCCCAATTGGTTATTCTTCCAACCATATGGATTGTTTTTTGATGCCTCCTGTATCACAAATGTATCCCAGATTATAGTCCATGCTTCCTAAGTCACATAATGTATCATGCTCCTGTTCAAGGGAAAGTTTCAACCTGATTCGACCATTCTGCAGTTAGTCTCTGACCTTGCAAGTAGTCCTTCCTGAGTCGGTCAAGTCAGTCTCATCATCACAAGTATTTGTCTCTTCATATGATATATTCTAAGTCTTTGGCCTTCTGCCACCCCTTAGGTTGGATTATGAATGACGCCTTAATTCTTTCCTTCCAGTGGATCTCTTCCCATCAACTTCGACACATCTTGCTCTGGGATAGGGATCTAGAGTCATATTTTGTACCTTGGGGATTGCATTCATCAGTGGCAGGCTTCCTTGTTATTGAAAGTGGGAATACATTAATGTCCCCTAGTTGATAGATTCTACCAGGTGTTTGACATCAACTCATTTATTCACACTTTTTATATTGTACCAGGGTACCTTGATGCCCATTATCATCGATGGGTTCTCTCACATTTGCTAACGGTATAGATCAATGACTGATATTCAAATGATGTCTCATTATGTTCAAATTTGACTCATCTAGTCACATAGTGTAGACATGTACCACGATGGATCATTTTGAAGATGTCAGGTGAAGTATGTGCATCATGTATTTTTTTCTCCTTCCTGACCCATATGGTTCCACCTCACAAAAATTGGTACTTGCAGAGGATCAACTTATTTTTTCTATTTGGTCCCAGAAATCCTTTGTTATTGAGTTTGAGACATAAATCCACTATGTATCTATGTGTGGCTATGATCTACTTTGACATGGATCCACTGTGTATTTTCCATGGCCATGCTTTCTAATTCATTTAGATCACATGGATCCATGGTGTACTGTTCATGGCCATGGAATATAGCTATATTTCAAATATACCATGGATCCACAATGTACTTGATTTGGAGACCATTCTTATATCACTCCTGAGTATGGGTATGCCCGACTTTGGAAGAGAGTACTCTTCCTTGATGTCTGCTGATGGTTGTTGTTTTTGGATCAGTTGATCGGGGACCTCCATGGGTTTACTTAAATGCATCCTTTCCTCTCAGAGTTTATAATGAATTTAATCCATCATTTTACCCTTCTAACTTCACAAATTAGGGGGCATCTATTATATCACAAAATGCCACACCTATGCATTTGTGCCATGGCCTAACCTTTTCCCTTGGCTTTCTATAAAAATTCCCAACTTGCCTCATGAAAATCATCTAAAAAACATGTATTTTGCAAATATCCACGGTCTCCTTTGATGCAAAGCACGAACATCTGTGACTTGTCAATGTAATACACGCAAATGAACTAAAAATTAATGAAAAATAAAATAATTCCAAGTTTTTAGGTGGGTTTTTTGGTTGGGATCGTTCCCAACATTCCCATGCCCGTAAAAAGTGAATTCCAACATCCCTAACCCCTTGGGGAAGATATAAAAGCACCATTGAGGGATAGAATGAGGACATGTCTTTTTCTACAAGGTTATGTTGTTGAGATCTAGCAAGCTTCCCTGTTCCTTTTTCCTTTGAGTGTCATCCCCCCAACTTGGAAACTCTTTTCCAGTGTTTCTTATTTCTTATATAATCATAAGGTATATCCTTATACTTATTGGGATATCCAAGGAAGGTTCTCATTGTTGAGTAGATGCTTGAAGGATCTGTGGGGGAACCTGAGTAGTTGGCTCTGAAGTAGTTCCATAAGTGAGTTAGGTTGTAACTAACTTTGATATTTGGTGTTAATAGAAGAGTTCTCTTTCCCTCCAACTTGGTGGTAATCGCAATATTGGATGTTATCACTCTCATACTTTCTTTGGATATAACACATGATATATATGCTACTTGATTACATAACTAGCTCGTTGCAACATTAATCTTAATTTCATTTTACAGGATTATTCCAATAAAGTATCAGGAGCGCTTTGAAAAGTAGGAGCGGGTATCGACATCGAACAAATGGTTTAAGGTGCACACTTTCTCCTTCTCTCTTTCCCTACTCTCTCCTAGTGAAAAGTAGTTATTTTTCAGTTTTAATATTTGTTTGTGACGGAATATTTTAGTCTTCTCAATATTGTCTCGATCTGCTATGAATTGACCCAATTCATAGGGGAAATATCCCCTCAAGAATAGCCCTCTTAAAGATTTAAAAAAACATGAATAAGATCCATTTATTAGGATCGCAAAGGATGAGCTTTGGAGGCAACCCATAATCTAGTTCACCGAGGGTTTTTTTAAACCTGTTTGGATGAGGACCAATCTCAAGAAACTCCAGTCGACTCTGTCATATGCTTTTGACAGGTCCAGTTTTAAAACTATTGCTTTGAGATTTTTCTTTTTAACTAAATGGAGGACTTCTTGAGCGATTGCTACTGCATCCATTTTTTATAATACTTATGTCAATGTTATTTCTTATTTACTCATTATCTAAATATAATGCATACAATGTTGTGGGGATAAATAATGACATTTTCTAGTAAAAACACATATCTTTAGTGCAGGAAAAGTAAAACACATAAAGAAAAGAAGAGTGTTTGCTATAGGAGTAGCTATAAAACTTTTAATTCCCAAATACAAGAGATTTATAAAATATTCATCCTTTTGAAGGACCTATTTCTATGAACATCATGGGAGAATAAGAAAGAGGAGAATACCAACCAATGGTTTTTTAGTTTCCCATTCAAGAAATACAGGAAGAAACAAGGATGAAAAACATCAATCCCTCTATCCTTTCCCATTTTCATGGATTCATTATAGAAGAACCATGATACATTCCTATTTAAACTTGAAGTTTTTCCCAGAACTTATGATTTTAAAACTAATGCTCAAAATCTTAGACTTTATCAATTTACTTTGAAATAAGAAACATTGCATTGGTCTATGAATATTGATGGAAATACCATCAACACTTGGTTGTAGATGAAGAAATCATTTATAAAGAAATAAATATATTATTATAAGGCTCGGGATTTTAGAGATGAGATCTTTAGGATGGCTAAGGAGAAGAAGAATAATTGGAATATTGTGTTGAGATGTTTGAATTCAACTATAAAAGGTATACCAACTATATATTGGATCCGAAGTCCTTCAAGATAGTACTCCTTAAGAGTGCATTCCTTCACATGACACAGATTGACGATTCTCACATTTATCTTGTACCTTATATGGATGAAATATTATAGTTAGTAACAAGTTCTAAAATGGTTTTAAAATGATCTTACTACTTGATGGATTTTTTTTTAGGTGGATATAATCAAGTTCTAGTTTGGGATAAAGATACATTGAAAATAAGAAAATTATAGGGGTGAAATTTCTCCCATGGGATAAATTAGGACGTTTCAAATTTTCACTGGGTGAATTATTTTTATAGTGGTGCTTGAATAAAGTTGGCCCCAAATTTATTTTAAAAAATTATATGTAAAACCCTTCCCACTTGTATATATGAGGGAGAGTAATGAACTTGGTTTTTTCCCTAAAGTTGGACCTTTCCATTCACCCTGATTTCTTGGAATGGAGATTCCATGGAGTTTTTTCTCCCTGTACATTTTGTGTGATTATTTAGTGTGATTCATGTCAATTCCTTCCATTGACCCAAATTCACTAAAATGTTTACCAATGTTAAAAGTGTTTACTTCTTGTACGCCTTCAATATATTTTGGGTGTGAAACCTTTCATGCCATAGAAAATAACTTACATGGTTACACTTGAGACCTAAAAGCTATACTATGCCCAATTATATTTCATATTCAAAGTATATGACAGAGTCCCCTTAATGCCTCTCAAACATACTCATGATGTCAATATATATCAAAATGATTTGAGGAAACCAAATATAGTGGATAATAGAAAAGTACACTTGTTATATGCCACCATATTATCCATTATGTCTTATCATTAAGAATTGAGCAAATATTGAAACATATTAAAAGTAAACATCCATCATACCATTTAAAACAAAATTGAACCAGCCAAAACAAGATATAACCCCCCCACACACATAACTGCAAAGTGTATAGATCTCAAAAAATTCTAACAATAGTGCAACTGAATAATATTAAATCATGTGTCATTTTCCCAAAGAGTATCATCATTATTTTCCCCTTCTTATTTATCACAAACTAAATAGTGGGTTGTTGTTCAATCTTGACTTGTACTCGCTATGAAATCCACAAATTCTCTCTTAGTAACCTTAGGGAAGAAATTGGATCCATTTTCTCCATTATGTAGGTTTCTCAAGGGGAGTAGATGCATGGGTTATTTCTTCATATTTGGTGGAGGAAGAGATAGTGGTAGGGATAGGCTTCTTAAGACGCATGGTATCCTTGGAAACATTTTATGAGAAGGGGAATAGTGAGGACCCTTGAGGGTTTGATTAAGTTGTTCTAATTTCACTTCCCAATCATCATTATCAAAAGATGGAGGATGAAAATGCATGTCAAAGTCCTTAGCCACATTATTAATGTTTGGTATTTGGTTTATAGTATAAGGAGGAGGTAGCAACTTTTAGAGGAGTTCCATGGAAGATCCAAGGAAGAGGTCGTTGTTATGGAATAGTTCAAAGAACTTGAGTGATTTTAAGAGGTCGTTGTTATGGAATAGTTCAAGGAACTTGAGTGATTTTGCATCAAAATGAATAGAAAAAAAAAGTCGTATGGGGTTATTTCTTCCACTTAAGTGATAGGGATACTTAAATATTACATTTTTCATTATTTATTTGTATGTGAAAATAAATGTGGGACAAATATTGTTATAGAGTGTCACATGGATTCCTATTATTGTGGTTAGTTGAGATGTTAGATTTAAAAATTTATATTATTGTAATAAATTGAGATTTTCTTTCAATCTTGTTGAGTATGCATGCTATGAAAAACATGTTAGTTTTTAGGTAAAATCCATTTAAGAATATGATTTCTTAATGAAAAGTAGTGAGAGATTTTTCAATGCTTCGGTGTAGAACTCCTCTCTTGAAAATTTCAATCCATATCAATGGTATCAGAGCAAGATAAAACATGGAGTGAAGTTTGGAAATCATATCCCTACGATTTTTGGATCTTCATCGTTTCTTGGATGGTGTTTCAAGAACTTGAAGGAGGTATCATAGCAAGGAAAGTAATTATTTATTATCTTCTGGTGTTTAGTTATGCAAGATGTATCATTAAAAACTTATATTTGATGGTCAAAAACATGTTTAATCATATATGAAGCTAATGCTAAAATTTCATGATTAAGGTAATCATACATCTTGTAAAGTATATTCAACACTTTAACATAATTACTAAAGTGGGAAATTATTTCTAATACTTTTGAAAATAAAACGTTATTAAGGTAATGTGTTTATCTTCAGGTGCATTTTGAAGAGAGTTATTTATACCTAAGCATTCACTCTCTTGTGAAAGGATTTTACTCATATTGTGAAAATCCTTTCGTCATCATTATTATGGGACACCATTGTAGATTTTGAAGAGAAAGTTAGTTTTTGTAAATGAAATCCTTTTCAAGAGCTTGGGTTCTACAACTTATGGTAGTTTCAATAAGGATGACGAACACCCAAGCCATGGCTAATATACTTATGCTTGTCGAAAGAATGAAAAAAATGGTGATCATCATTGCCTTGATAATCGATAAGGTTAATGATATTTCAGTCAACAAGCCTTCTACTAAGCACATCAAATGTCTGGTGGCCATTTACACTGGATCCTATGATATGAAAGTTATCAACAACCAGATCCTTGACTTGGACACATGGTTTGACTTTAATCAGATTCCTAAATATGAGAAGTTTCCATCTACCAAGTTCGAAGCTTACATATCTTTCCAAACTGTTGGTTGTAGAACCTACAACAAATCAAAATCCAATCACCACTTGGAGTGTGCTTGTGGAAGTCCTTAGTCTTTCTTTCTTTCCTTCTAGATACAAACAAGATATGAGTGGAAAGTGTTTTTTCCTGCATCAAGGATTCAACATGCATGTGCAAGACTATGCCTTCAATTCAAGTGGTTATGTATTCTTCTCAACACTACTAATACAGTTGACATAGTTTTCCTCAAGTTTAAAAGTGGATTGCAAGAACATTTATATCATGAGTTGAAGGATGTCAAAATCACTACCCTTGATGACACACATAGCCATGAACAATTGGCCAAAGATAAGT
Source organism: Picea engelmannii (assembly GCA_009831015.1). Classification (NCBI taxonomy): domain Eukaryota; kingdom Viridiplantae; phylum Streptophyta; class Pinopsida; order Pinales; family Pinaceae; genus Picea; species Picea engelmannii. The sequence goes on from ML796582.1 coordinate 195,959, forward strand.
CTTTATATCAACATTGAATTCAAAAAGATTCATCATCCACTAGCTTTTTTAGATCCACACCTTCAAATCCTACACCTCAAGCTATTACATGTTCATCATATTTTTCCAATTCTTTTTCTTATTCTCCTCTTTTTGATAAGTTTTTTTAATGTTGCAAGAAACAAGGAAATGATAAGTCTAAATTTTCAAATTGAAGAAGAAAACTTTGATTATATTGTCTCTCGATGAGGAAGATGATGATGATATTATTAAGATTTCTAGTAAAGGCCTGACCTATGAAGAGTCAAGAGGATTGTAACACACCCACGATGGTGCTAAAAGTAAAATACAAATTTCTTCCTCCTTACAGGAATAAATCCTCTCTCTCTATGGGTTCTAATTTGGGCAGTTGGGAAACTAGCCCAACCTTCCGGTCAAGGATATCTGATTCTAAATCTAGGTGAATATCTGAGACCTTGATGGTATCATTCTGTAATTAAACACAAAACATTTTGACTACCCGGTGCAAGTCTAAGGGTACCCGTGACCTCTGTCTGTGCACTGACGAAATATTGAATTTCAGGCGCCAACTCTTTTTTCGTTAACCCCCTCCTTCATATGGCCCTAGGCTATGACCTCTTGGAAGGTATGTGATTGCAGGCACGTCCAAGGGTGGTTTCAAAAAAACCTACTTTTCTCCCCGCAATTCACTACAAAGTGCCACGTATGCCTTTGGCAATACCGTGGTTTCAATTGTGGCCCACTCAGGGAAAATTAAGACCCGAGCATGTTCTGGCCCCGCAATAATTCATGATCGTCGATATCTCTATTTCGGTGATGATTCATGATCAACGACTGCTATCTATCATCCTTCCCTGTCTTTCATGCGCCTTCCCAGACCTCCCTGATCTATCGGCACATAGTTCCTTCCAAATCAACGGTTACAATTGGTTCCGGCTCTTCGGCCTTCGGGAGTTTCCACTCTTAAATTCTCGTTTCCTCCTTAGTAGCTATCTTCTGAAGTGGAATATTTGTTCACACCTATCCCTACAGATGTGTGGCTAGGAATTCCTCTGCGAGCCCAGCCTTCAGGAGTTTCATTTCTCAGGATATCGTTTCTTCTGGAGAGATTTCTCTAAAACGACAAACTATCTGACATGCCTCCTCCTCAATCGATTGTTATTCTCCCACCTCAAGAATTTGGCTTCCTCAACCAAATTGACGGTCTTTCATCTCCCTCCTTGATCAACGATTGAGATATTCTCTGGGTCTTTGGACCTTTTCCTCCTCTCTTTTCTTTCGGAGTTCTAGATATGGCACTGCGTGTCCACCTTCACATCAATGACTCTCGTTGCTTCGGATTTCCAGGCTTCAGAAATCTCAAATCTCAAGTCTCACTTTTTCCCAATTCTTTCGATGTTCGAGTCCTCAAACTCTCGGATCTTCTTCCACCTGTCAACCCTGATGATGGACGGTTCCGATGATTGTGGAACTTTGGGACTTCGCAAAGTCCGCACTCCTGGCCACTTTCAAGGTTTTAGGCCTCGTGCACTTTCCTTGGGATCCAATGACTATTGGTCCTCACGCTCAGATATGACAGCCCATATATGATCTCCTCCTATACACTATTCTAATTGTTTGGTCATGGATTCCAACGGTCCAAATATTTCATAGTGCTCGATCCAACGGTCACTGTTGCTCCTCTTCCTAAACTTTCACTTTCTTCCTTGACTTGGAAGATTTCAGATATTTTGAAGGTCTCGACCTTCGATTTACTTCCTACGAGCCCTTGTGTATGGGTCTTGACTTCCTCTTTCCTTCCTGAGCTTACGAAATCGAAACAAGTTCGCCTCTTGGACCTCATTTGTGCTTCTGAAAAGCACTTTTCTCTTATGAGCTTAGTCCTTAGGGAATTTTGAATTCCCACATACTCCTTGCATTAATCTTCTCATGTTGGATCGATGGTCCATGATCTTCCTCGATCCCACGATCCAGATCACATTGCAACTTTGGGTTTCAAAAGTTTAATCGCCCCAACATGCGATTCTTCCAATGTGTGAACTCTAATTTTGCAAATCCGACGATCAAGGAGGGTCCCGATAGATCCTTGGATCTACAGTCAAGGTCACATCGCTACTTTGGGTTTTGGAGGATCCATCCCCTTCACAATTATTACCAACATTCGTCAATCTTGCGAAGACTAAGGGAGTCAAGGCGTTAATTCATGTGCCCCTTCTTCAAATCTAATGATCACGATAGGCCTTGGATCCTCCCAAATGGATCTCGTCCATTCATCTTCCAAATGAAAGGATATTCCCTTTTGATACTTGAATCTCACTATTCTTCCTGAGCTTTGTTGGCTTTGAAAGGATTAAGAGTTATGTGCTCTTTCTCTTGAACGTAATGCTTGGAAGAATTCTTTCGCGCACCCCTTACGTTCAATTACTCAACTCTAGAACCTAATATGGTCTTGGTATCTACCCATCTTGCAAAGACTCAGTGCATACATGCACTACCTTTCCTGAGATTAATAGACTCTCTCCTTGCAGTAATTGTGGGGTTCAACCTCTGTAGTCAGGGGAGTACTCACTCGACTCTAGGACAGTGGGGAAAATTCCCTGGGAAAACTGTTTTCAAGGAATTAAACTAGAGCATAAGGAAAATCAAGCAGATGAAAAAGTTATCAAGGAACGAATGCATACTATTAACTTAATCATTCAATACAGAAACCATTTATAGGCATAAAAATACAAGCATGCATCCATTATTTCCAATTCAAATCACAAGGAATAAAAACACTTATCAGAACCATAAGGCGTGATGCGACTGTTGAGAGGGGTGTCATAGGCTCAGTCACTCCCAATGGATTTATCACTGGCCACCCCTGAGCCTAGGCCACGATGCTTTGAGATTTACTCTCTTACTTCCAGCTCAATGGAAGTTAGGGACAAAGGTTACTCTCCTTCTCCCAATACAGGAATAGATAAGGATGAAGGTTACTCTCCTTCTCTTGGCTCAGTCTCTATTCTCTATGATCAGAACCCACTTTTCACTTTCAATCCTTCCTTGGACCCGAGAGTTTCCACTCTCGTCTCTACACTCTTTGCAGGTTCTCCTTTTCCCACACCACGCTTCCTTTCTTGCCTTTCTCAACAAGATTATGTGTGGCTCGAATTCTCAGTCTGTGGTCAGGTCTGAAAACCTTACAAATGGGTGGTCTACCCCATCCCCTCATTAACTCTCGAGGAGGTCTTCCCACCTACCAGCCTGACTGAAATTTATTCCAGTTCAGAGGGTTGTTCTGATCTTGAGAAATTAAATCTAGCATAGTATTGGTTCGATGCAGGTTAACTCAACCATTCTGGGTCCCCTCCACCACCTTTTCAATAGCCATTGTTGTCTCCCTTAGCACATCCCCTTCACAGAATTCATAAAACATGTATCCATTATCTATTAAAATAACAAAATTTACATTCGTCGACCTTTTATACAAATGTCCATAAAATCAAACATTCACACCTTTGAGTCTGCCATAGTTTATGGCCGATAAAGTTATATTTACAGACTGGGGGAAACAGGGTGTTACAATT
>ML796582.1:215408-231009 GCA_009831015.1 Picea engelmannii
CCACTTGGACATCTATCATTCTCATCAAGGGCATCATATCAATGATCCATCTTTATCAATTGGTTTCCACTTGGACATCTATCATTCTCATCAAGGGCATCATATCAATTGGTTTCCACTTGGACATCTATCATTCTCATCAAGGGCATCATATCAATGATCCATATTTATCAATTGGTATCCACTTGGACATCTATCATTCTCATCAAGGGCATCATATCAATTGGTTTCCACTTAGACATCTATCATTCTCATCAATGCTTACTCATTGTTCATCAATCGTCAATCAATAAATTACTTGACATCAATCAAAAAAAATCATTTACATCAGTGACATATGATCCAACAATCTCCCAAATAATTAAACCATTGGCATCAATGACAACATGATCCAAAAATCTCCCCCTTTGGCATTGATGGAAATACCAACATTTATGTCAACTCCAATTACCAATTATTGATGTCAACATGTAGACAAGGCATGCTCTTCATCAATAGTCAATGTGACTATCTCTCCACATCAATCTCTCCCATCAATAGACATCAATCACATCAATGCGATTATCTCTCCCCCTTTGACATCAATGGAAAAGGGCCATTATCCTCTTGGAGATGCTCCCCCTATCTTGTTGCCACTATATAATATCTCCCATTTTGAACAAGGGATATCAAGCTTATTTAATGATGAAAATACATTGAACATACTCCCCTTGTGACCATCGCTCCCCCTGGAATTATGCCTATGTGCTCTTTCTTCAAATATAGGTCTCTTTTCTAAGTATGCATCTGATAAATATCTCCTCCTAGAATCATGGGAAGAAGAATGACTCCCCCTAAGGGTATGTCTGCCCCTATCTTCTCTACAAGATGAACAATATGCTACCATATGACGATCCTTGGACCTATTCATGCATCAAACTTGTGCTATACCATTCATCATGAAACAAAATATATATCAACAATGAAATAAAGAACCATGAACAATATATCCACCAAGTGAATCATGTGCCAAAATGTGCCAACCATGCATGATGCAGGAGCATCTCTCCATATCAGCCATCCAGCCACGCCAGCGAATTCAAATCGCACACCAAAAGAGAGACGTAGCCTCATCTAAATTTGAATTCAATGTAACTTTAATGCTTAGGCTGTTGAGCCAGGAAGTCGTGCCTTTGTGCAGGTGTAGAGTAGATAGACAATTAATGTGTGTAATGGCTGAGATCTAGATCCGATAGAAGACTAGACAACCCATTCAATGTAATTGAATAGGGTAGGTGAATCTGGAGGGAAGCGCTCAAAGAGCCCCCTCAGGTAAAAGAGATGGGGATATCTCATTTTGTAAGGAGGAAGAAATTAGATGAGGAGGAGTCTGAGAAGAGCCAGAGAGAGCTCGAGAACACCTTGTAATTATAGTCATTTGCCATTTTTAATATAAACAGAGCAGTTTTTCCTGCATGAATTCTGTGTTATGTGAATGTTTTGTGAGTGTTCTTTTATTTTGTAAATGTATGTTGTGGTTGTACGTTTGTAGGGATTCTGTTTGATTTCAGTTGAGGTTCTTTGAGGTTTCATGCCAGGATGGCGTGACAGAGTGTTGTGGACTCTGAATACTGGTGCACTGATGCACTTTTGAACTCTGCAGGGTCAGACAAGGACGTGTTGTGGCACAGGAACTGGAATCAAAAACTCAGGAGGAAGACCTTTGAGGTTGTTGAACACCTTAGAGGCAAGGCTATGTATGAGAGACACAGTTGCAGACATAATTCTGCTGAGGAGTTTTGTAAAGCTCTGCCAAGTGGGCATTAAGCATAGGCACAAGGTGCAGTTGGAGGAACTCTGTTGTGAGTTCAGACAGAAGACAGAATAACTGAGGATTTTGTGAAGCTCTGTCAGGTGGGCATTGAACCAGTGCAAGGAGTGCACAGAAGAAGAACTCTTATGTGATTTCAAAATGGAGAACTAGAATCACTAAGGATTCTATGAAGCTCTGCCAGGTGGGCATCAAGCGAGTGCATAGGTGCACAAGAAAAGAAGACAGAACTGTTGAACGCTCTGTGAAAGGGAAACTCTTCCAGGTGGGCATTAAAACTGTGTGCAGGTATGCACAAGAAGAAAATAACTCTTTGAGTTCTGGAAGTTAGAGGAAGAATCCACTGAGGGATCTTCGCGGGGTTACTAAATACCCAGAAGCACTCAGCAAGAGTTTCTAAGGCTGAGGATAGCCAGAGGGGCATCCAAAAATTCTCCATCTGTGGGAGAAAGGAACAAGGACGAGTTTCTGTGGAGGTCGAAGCTACAGGAAGAGCTCAGGAGAGACAGCGCGATGTATGTGCGAAGACTCTACAGGAGGTAGAGGTCAAATATTCAAATATTTGAAGAAGATATCAGGAGGAGAAGCGTTTTCACATGCATTGGCGAAGCTCAGAGTCGAGGAGTTTACAGAGGAAAAGGAGAACAAAGGTTGAGGCCTTTGGGAACTGGAAATTCTTCCAAGTCTCAGAAGAAAGTATGCAAGCTCAGGAGGGAGCAACAACAGTCTTCAGATCGGTTGGGAATTAGATCTGGACCGTTGGTGTTCGCGTCCAGGGATCAGCCGAAGGAGCGCAGGGAAGGAGGATGAATCTGAGCCGTTAGATCTGGTTCAGGATCGCCGACAGCCATCGGATCAGAAGAAGTTGCGAGGGAGTTAACCTTGTAAACATGAGGAAGATTCTGACAGGTATCGGGATATCGACACTCAGGAAATTGGAGTTCTCAAGGTCATGAAATACGGGACATCAAAAATCCTGAAACAGCGAAATAATCTGAGCCATCCATTGGGAAGACAGGTGTCAGAAATCTAAAGAGAGTCGATATATTTTCTATCGGGAAATCGAAGTTCCTGAGGTCGAAAGAATCGGAACATCAAAAGTCTCGAAATCTCAGAGAAATCGGGATCGTCCATCAGAGGAGGATGCGTGGCAGCGATCGAGCGCCATCGGGGAAAGTCCCGGCAGGAAGTCATTGATCGGTGTTTTGATCATCGGGATATCGGAGATCTTGGTGACAAGTGGTTTTGGCATTTTGGAATCGCGAACCGCGAAACCCCGATAAGTGGGAGCCAGTTGTTAGCAGATTAGAGAAGGAGGAAAGCTTCGTTGTGTGGGAGCCAACTGTCAGCCAGTCGGGATTCAGAGAATCGGGAATCACAGGGACGAGAATTCCATACATTGTGAAACTCTGAACCCCGAAACCCCGACGAGAGGTTTGACTACGGTCACGGGGTAGTGGTCACGTGGACCAGGAGCTGAGCCAGGAGGGCTAGCTGAAGTTATAGCGTATCGCGACTCGGAGAATCGCGAGTCCAAAAGACATGTGCATTTAGGCATCGTAAGGTCTAAAATTCTGATAAGGGATAAGGTTGTGGTCATAGGGACATCGGTCATATGGCCAGAGTCTAGCCAGGAGGGATAACGCGTGAAGGGCGCATCGAGATTTGGAGAATCGCGAGTCCTGAGGACATGTGCATTTGGACATTGGAAAGTATGAAACCCCAATGAGGAGGTATGGCTGCGGTCATATAGAGGGAGGTCGTATGAACCCAAAATACTAGCCCAAGGGGACTAGCAGAAGTTAGAGCACGTCGGGAATCGGAGGATCACGGATCCAAAGGGAATATGCATTTTGGCATTAGAAAACCCAAAATCCCGACGAAAGGAAAGATATAAGGCTGCGGTCTTGTGAGCACGGTCGTGTGGACCAGGGCATAGCCAGGAGGGGCTAAGGCCGGGCAGAGAGCTCATCGGTGATCAGGGAATCGAGAGGTTAGGAATTCTCGACAGCAGGAAGTCCGAAACCCTGAATCCCGATATTTCATTTCCTGTGGGGAATTTTTTCATGGTCATCCAGAAGGCCATGACAGGGAGAAGGAAAGACCTATGGGTCATATTTTCACAGTGATTCTCGAGGGAATCCAAGGAGCCACTGAAGGCTTAGCAGAAGGGGATTTCTAAACGATCCTGAGAGAGAGAGGTGCGTGCAGAGACCCTACAGGGTATGCGTGTACGACCTCACTGCGTCAAGTGGTATCAGAGATGATTTCTTGTCTGTGTATTTCAGGCAAGAGAGGCAAGAGGTAAAGAGCACTCTGATACACATCAAGTGGTATCAGAGCTGATTTCTTGTATGTATATTTCAGGCAAGAGAGGCAAGAGGTAAGAGCACTCTGATACACATCAAGTGGTATCAGAGATGATTTCTTGTCTGTATATTTCAGGCAAGAGAGGCAAGAGGTAAAGAGCACTCTGTTACACATCAAGTGGTATCAGAGGTGATTTATTGTCTGTATATTTCAGGCAAGAGAAGTAGGGGATAAGAGAGTACTCTGATACACATAAAGTGGTATCAGAGCAGGAAATTCATCTGTATATTTCAGGTGAAAGAAGACAGGGGTGTTGAGGACTCTGTAAGGATTGTTTGCAGGTAGGCAGCAATCGAGAAGGAAGTCAGGGAGACTATAAGATGAATTTGGAAACACTCGGGATGCAGAGTGACAGCAGGTTTGCTAGGAAAGCAAGCAAAGACAGCACCATGGTTACTGAAAACCATAGGCATGCTGGGAGGAAGAAAAGCAAGGCAGAAAATCTTGCAGAAATGGATAAAGAAAGGGATAAAGAGCTCTATGAATTAAAGGCAGACATAGAGAAGCTCAAACTACGGATGTGGCAGGACAGGAGGTCGAGACGGATGCGTGAATTTCCCATGAAGAAGGCAAAAGCAAAATGGGCAGTCAAGGAGTTGATGGTCAGAGGACAGCGCAGGCTATTGAGAAAGTGGTTGAGGTGTGCTGAAAACCTCAAGGCCACAGAGAAAAAGATGATTTATGTCTGTGAACCAGAGACTGGGATAAGTCTCGATGATTTTGAAAATGAATTGGGATCAGTTGAGGGTCTCAAGAACTGCCATGAGGGCAGAGATGAAATTCCATATTGCCAGGAGGGCAACGGGTTGAGATCGCTGCGGGGTCTCATGGACTGTCAAGAGGACAGCCAAGGAATTTCACATTGCCAGCTGGGCAATGAAATGAGATCACTGCGGGATCTCGAAGACTGCCAGGAGGGCAGTGGAAGCATCTCAAATTGCCAGGTGGGCAGAGATGAGAATTCAAGGCTATCTGAAAGTCTCATGGACTCGGAGGTGAGTTCAATTCAGCAGGGGTTGCTGATGAAGATGGGATCGGTTGATCTCATAGTCTACCAGGAGGGCAGCAGAGACATCCCATATTTCCAGGTGGGCAAGGATGAGCAGGTGAATTTTGATCAGCCCGAGGATCTGACAGAGCAGATGAGACTGTTTGAGAATCTCATAAACTCAGAGGTGAGTTTTGATCAGCCAGAGGAGCTGACAGAGAAGGTGAGCTCAAAGATGGATTTAGATCAGCAGATGCAGCTGACAGAGGATGAATATCTGAGAAGTCGTGTGATGATTGGGGGAATTCAAATATCCCTACCATTTTCCCAGGAGGAGGCAGAAATCGGTGTTGCAAATGCAGCAACAGTAGAAGAACAGTCACAGTTGACGATGACTATCAAAAAAGAAGAAGAATTGGAGCAGGTTTTGGAAGCTGCCCAAGAAGAAAAAGAGAGTGAGCATTCTGAGGAATGGCTCAAGGACTTCAGCCAAGAATCTGAGGAAGTTGTAGCATTGAAGCTGACAGCAGAAGAAGTAGATGAAGAGGATGATGAGCATTCTGAGGAATGGCTCAGTATTTTCATCCAGGAGACTGAAAAGACTGCAACATGGGAGGTTGCAGAAGCAGAGGAAGAAGAGGAAGACAACATTTGTTTTGTTGATCTGTGGGAATAGATAGAAGCCCTGGAAGAGAGGGTAAAAGTGCAGAGCATGCACATCCAATAGGTGAAGTTGGAATCTGATGAAGGAGGCATGGGAGATCATGGTGATCTTCTCATGTGCCGAAAATTTTTCCAACTGAGGAGATTGCATGAGCAGAGCCAACCACTAGAGCAGCTGGACGAAGTGATCAAAGAGATCATGGAGCTGATGATCCGATCAGCAGACACTGCTAGCAAGGAGAAGTTGGGTAGAAAAGATGCAGCAGCAGCAGCAGCAGAATGGAGCAGATGGGAAGCTCCAGATATTTGTTTGGGATCCAGGAGGATTTCCAACAACTGAGAGGGGAAGCTCATGAGCAGGAGCTCGTGATTTTATAGCTGAGGAGTATGATGTAGGAGCATCTCTCCACATCAGCCATCTAGCCAGCCAGCCACGCCAGTGAATTCAAATTGCACGCCAAAAGAGAGGTGCAGCCTCATCTAAATTTGAATTCAATGTAACTTTAATGCTTAGGCTGTTGAGCCAGGAAGCCATGCCTTTGTGCAGACGTAGAGTAGATCGGCCATTAATGTGTGTAATGGATGAGATCTAGATCCGATAGTAGACTAGACAGCCCATTCAATGTAATTGAATAGGGTAGGTGAATTTGGAGGGAAGCGCTCAAAGAGCCCCCTCAGGTAAAAGAGATGGGGATATCTCATTTTGTAAGGAGGAAGAAGTTATATGAGGAGGAGTTTGAGAAGAGCCAGAGAGAGCTCAAGAACACCTTGAAATTACAGGCATTTTCCATTTTTAATATAAACAGAGCAGTTTTTCTTGCATGAATTATGTGTTATGTGAATGTTCTGTGAGTGTTCTTTTATTCTGTAAATGTATGTTGTGGTTGTACGTTTGCAGGGAGTCTGTTTGATTTCAGTTGAGGGTCTTTGAGGTTTCATTCCAGGAGGGCATGACAGAGTGTTGTGGACTCTGAATACCGGTGCACTGATGCACTTCTGAACTCTGCGGAGTCAGACAGGGACGTGTTGTGGCACATGAACTGGAATCAAAAAGTCAGGAGGAATACCTTTGAGGTTGTTGAACACCTCAGAGGCAAGGATGTCTATGAGAGACACAGCTGCAGACAGAATTCTACTGAGGAGTTCTATAAATCTCTGCCAAGTTGGCATTGAGCACAGGCACAAGGTGCAGTTGGAGGAACTCTGTTGTGAGTTCAGACAGAAGCTAGAATCACTGAGGATTCTGTGAAGCTCTGCCAGGTGGGCATTGAGCCAGTGCAAGGAGTGCATAGAAGAAGAACTCTGCTGTGATTTCAGAAAGGAGAACCAGAATCACTAAGGATTCTGTGAAGCTCTGCTAGGTGGGCATCGAGCAAGTGCATAGGTGCACAAGAAAAGAAGATAGAACTATTGAACGTTCTGTGAAAGGGAAACTCTGCTAGGTGGGCATTGAGACTATGTGCAGGTAGGCACAAGAAGAAAAGAACTCTTTGAGTTCTGGAAGTTAGAGGAAGAATCCACTGAGGGATCTTCACGGGGTTACTGAATACCCAAAAGCACTCAGCAAGAGTTGTTGAGGTTGAGGATAGCTAGAGGGGCATCCAAACATTCTCCATCTATGGGAGAAAGGAACAAGGACAAGTTTCTGTGGAGGTCGAAGCTACAAGAAGAGCTCAGGAGAGACAGCGGGATGTATGCGCGAAGACTCTATAGGAGGTAGAGGTCAAATCTTCAAAGATTTGAAGAAGAGTTCAGGAGGAGCAACGTTTTCACACACGTTGGCGAAGCTCAGAGTCGAGGAGTTCGCAGAGCAAAAGGAGAACAAAGGTTGAGGCCTTTGGGAACTAGAAATTCTTCCAAGTCTCAGAAGAAAGTATGCAAGCTCAGGAGGGAGCAACAGCAGCCATCAGATCGACTGGGAATTAGATCTGGACCGTTGGTGTTCGCGTCCAGGGAGCAGCCGGAGGAGCGCATGGAAGGAGGATGGATCTGAGCCGTTAGATCTGGTTCAGGATCGTCGATAGTCGTCGAATCGATAGAAGTTGCGAGGGAGTTAACCTCGTAAACAGGAAGAAGATCTTGACAGGTATCGGGATATCGACACTCGGGAAATTGGAGTTCTCTAGGTCATGAAAGTCGGGACATCAGAAATCCCGAAACAATGAAAGAATCTGAGCCATCCGTTGGGAAGACAGGTGTCAGAAATCTGAAGAGATTCGGTATATTGGCTATCAGGAAATTGGAGTTCCTGAGGTCGAAAGAATCGGGACATCAAAATTCTCAAAATCCCAGAGAAATCGGGACCGTCCATCAGAGGAGGATACGTGGCAGCGATCGAGCGCCATCGGGGAAAGTCCCGGTAGGAAGTCATTGATCGGCATTTTGATCATCGGGATATTGGAGATCCTGGTGACAAGTGGTTTTGGCATTTTGGAATCGCGAACCGCGAAACCCCAATAAGTGGGAGCCAGTTGTTAACAGATTAGAGAAGGAGGAAAGCTCCGTTGTGTGGGAGCCAACTGTCAGCCAGTCGGGATTCGGAGAATCGGGAATTGTGGGGACGAGATGTCCATACATTGTGAAACTCCGAACCCCGAAACCCCGACGAGAGGTTTGACTACGGTCACAAGGTAGTGGTCACGTGGACCAGGAGCTGAGCCAAGAGGGCTAGCTGAAGTTATAGCATATCGGGACTCAGAGAATCGCAAGTCCAGAAGACATGCACATTTCGGCATCGTAAGGTCTGAAATCCCAATAAGGGATAAGGTTGTGGTCACAGGGACATCGGTCATGTGGCCAGAGTCTAGCCAGGACGGCTAACGCGTGAAGGGCGTGTCGGGATTCAGAGAATTGCGAATCCTGAGGACATGTGCATTTGGACATTGGAAAGTCCGAAACCTTGATGAGGAGGTATGGTTGCGGTCATATAGAGGGAGGTCGTATGGACCCAAAAGACTAGCCCAAGGGGACTAGCAGAAGTTAGAGCACGTTGGGAATCAGAGGATCGCAGATCCAAAGGGCATATGCATTTTGGCATTAGAAAACCCAAAATCCCAACGAAAGGAAAGATATAAGGCTACGGTCTTGTGAGCATGGTCATGTGGACCAGGGCATATCCAGGAGGGGATAAGGCCAGGCAGAGAGCTCATCATGATCGGGAAATCGATAGGTCAGGAATTCTCGACAGCATGAAGTCCGAAACCCTGAAGCCCGATATTTCATTTCCTGTGGGGAATTTGTTCATGGTCATCCAGAAGGCCATGACAGGGAGAAGGAAAGACCTGTGGGTCAGATTTTCACAGTGATTCCCGAGGGAATCCAAGGAGCCACTGAAGGCTCAGTAGAAGGGGATTTTTTAATGATCCTGAGAGTGTGAGGTGCATGTAGACACCCTGTGGGGTATGCGTGTGAGACCTCATTGCGTCAATGCACAACACCCATGTACATCAACCATGTACATCAACAATGTGCCAAGAGATATCATCCATGAAATGTATCCACCATATGCCAACATGTGCATCTACCAATATGCCAACATGTGCATCCACCAATATGCCAACGATTTGCATCCACCAATATGCCAACCATGTGCATCTACCAACATGCCAAACAATGCATCATATCACTCACGATACGTCTCCATCATGAACCAAGTGCCACAATCATGTATCAAACAAATACCAATGTTGTGAAAATCAAGTAATACCATATATGAGTGTACTACTATGCACCAATACCACAAAATGATGAGTCCCATACATGTATGCCAAGTCCTCCATAAAACATGTGCCAATCATCCAACCATATGTCTCAACATGTAGCCCGATCCATATAAAAAATGAATGCACCATGATATCAACATATGCTTCCAATAATACATCATAAGATATACCATCCATGTACACCACCATCAATACAAAATGATTAATCCTAGCAAATCAGCATCAATCCATACTCTTGGGTTAGTGCTATGCACCCAATATTTATTTTTATTATACCATTGTGTGATCTCACCATGAAAACCTGCAGCAAATAGTGTCAAAACCTGCAATAAACAATGTCAGACTCTGCAGTACAGAGTTATACCACCACATCAAACTCGAAGCCATGTGCATTGCCTTTTTAACAAGGCTTTTCAACATACATGCGGCCTGTTGCACAACTAAGCATGTGTGTAGGCGACCTATTCAAGGTTAGCACGCGTGTACATGTGACTATCACCACTGTTACCTGCTTATGCCTTAGTAGATGACACTTTTGAACTTTCCTTCAATCTTTCATTCTGATCTGGCTGCTCTGTCTTCTTCACCCACTTTTCTAGATGATCCTTCTCTTCAGAACTTGAGCTCTGAGTATCCATCTTTTCAAATATGTCTCCCTTTATTACTTCATTTCTTCTTCTAACCATGCTATGTGAAGTCCCCATCATAGACTTTCATCTTGTGTTCTAGCACTCCTGGGATTTGTGGCCAATCCACTACAGCTGTAGCATCTCATGGAGTTACAATGAACAACAATGTGTCCTACTTGATCACATCTCCAACACCTCATGGTGTTATGAAATCTTCCATAATGTTTGATTTCATAAGATCTACATTCAAAAGATTTGTGACCATATCCATTACATGAATAACAATGCCCATGAAAAACATTTTCACACCTTTGCTTTGGTGTCCCAAGAATGGCTTCTTGATGTCTTCCTTTCTTTGTTCTTTTGAAATTTTCTTTGCCTTGTGTAGATGGTTGTTTTGCAACAATGTCTTCCTTCTTTGATGGACTTACCTCATGATTCTTTGAGGTGCTTGCTTCAGCATTTTTATCTTCTCCTTTGTATCCAAGACTTGATTTATCACATGATGGTCTTTGACATTCCAAGATCTCATCCAATACTTGTGAGATATTCAAGAATTTGTTTGACTTCTCTACCTTCTTTCTAAGGTCAACAATTTCAGCTTCTAATTTGCAACATGAATCTTCCTTTTCATTTATTTGAATCTTCAATAGTTCCTCTATTCTTTTAGCTTCTTCAATTTGGGTCTTGAGATGGACAATGGTTTCAAAACTTTTACTAATCTCTTCTTCTACATTCATATCTTCTTTTCCATGTTTTAGTATTGTGATTTCTTCTTCCTTTTCTTCTAATAGAGTCTTAGTGTTCTCTTCTTGTTCCTTGATCATTTGTTTTAACTTAAAGATGTGCCTTAGACTTCTCCTAAGAAACTTCTTAGTGTTATCTGAAAGATAGTTATAGTCTATATAATAATTATCACTTCTATATCTATATAAACCCTCGTCAATTACCTTTTGAAGTTAATAGATTTCCTTCTATTTTTTTCATGGGATAAATACCATCAAACATTACACAAACTGTTTCTACATCTTCTTCTTCACTTGTAGAGAAAAATTCATCATCATCATCATTGCAATCAAGGGCTTTAGAGTGTTCTTTACCTTCATTTGAAATATCTTCACTTTCTTCCTTTTTGCCAATATCAACACATAGTTTTTTGCCTTCATTTGAAATGTCTTCAAGATCTTCTTTGTGCCATCATTACTTGATTCTTTATCTTCACTTGAAATGTTTTCAAAATCACATTTAGAAATAACGCATTCAAGATATTTTGATGATTCTTTACCTTTGATGATCTTGATGGAGTGGTCTTCAATTTCTTCTTTCTCTTCCTTGCTTTGATATCTCTTCTAGCTTTAGCCATAGATCCTTGGTGGAAGTGCATTGTCCCATGCTCTCTTTGATAGGGCTTGAGATTCCACTAAGAATTGTCTTGAGAGTCAATGTATCATTCTTCTTTCCTTCCCTTTGAGCTGCAAGCTTTGACTTGTTCTTCAACGGAACATATCCACCGATGGTTGACTTCCAAATAGCTGCTCCCATTGTCTTCAAATACACTCTCATCTCTATTCTCCAAGTAGAATAGTTTTCCTCATCAAGGATTGGAACTTCATCATCCATTTGTGTGTCTATGGATCTCCTTCAAGCTTGTTAAGGCTAGAATGCCTTCTCTGAAACCAAGCTTGTTAAGGCTAGAATGCCTTCTCTGAAACATTTCCGAAACTTTGATGCGTCCATGAGATCCTCCTCTCAATCTCTTCCTCGGAATAGATCTTCAATCATGCTCAAGAGATCCACACAAATAGGATGCTCTCGCAGGAAGCTCTCCATCAATACTCCACAAGATATTCACAAGAAGCTCTCCATTGATCCACAAAAAGGATTCTTACTGAAATTGTTCATTTTACAAGAGATCCTAGCTTCTTATTTATACTTTCATATTCTAGGTCACTTAACCCATTTTTAGGTTACTTAACCCATTTCTAGGTCACTTAACTTATTTTCCTTATTTTAGGGTTAACCACTTTCCATGAAGAGAAAGGTCTCCAATACTTTAACATTTAAATATTCCTTCTTGATTTTGTCACTTCATTTTATCATTTAAATAATCTTTCTTGATTTTGTCACTCTACTTTATCATTTAAATAATGATTTCTTGTGTTCAATCATTTTGACTTCTTTGACCTTTTGGGGCTTCAATCCATCATATAGGGGTCCTTCAACTTTGTAGAACCATAACTCTCAAACCATGAGGAGTTATGTGAAATTCCACATATCATCTTAAATGGCATGTCAAGCACTATCCATCTAGGATAGTTTCACCAATATCTTCATTGATCTTCATCTCATCAATCCACATGCAAGCATGGGTCCTCCAACTGTTTTTCTAGGATAACTCAATCTGTAAAGCGTCTTATTGTGATGGATTTCACCATAAGGGGACCACTTTGGAGTTCATCCATTTGTGCACCTTATCAACCATGATAAGATAATAAGGATTCATATTTGCATCAATTCACCACTGCATAATATATATCAACCATGCATCGTGTATCAATGACAACTCATTGATCCATCTTCATTAATTGGTTTCCACTTGGACATTTATCATTCTCATCAAGGGCATCATATCAACTGGTTTCCACTTGGACATCTATCATTCTCATCAAGGGCATCATATCAATTGGTTTCCACTTGGACATCTATCATTCTCATCAAGGGCATCATATCAATTGGCTTCCACTTGGACATCTATCATTCTCATCAATGCATATACATTGTTCATCAATCATCAATCAATCAATTACTTGACATCAATCAATGACATCAATCAAAACAAACCATTTACATCAATGACATATGATCCAACAATCTCCCAAATAATTAAACCATTGGCATCAATGACAACATGATCCAACAATCCCCCCCTTTGGCATTGATGGAAATATCAACATTGATGTCAACTCCAATTATCAATTATTGATGTCAACATGTAGACAAGGCATGCTCTTAATCAATAGTCAATGTGACTATCTCTCCACATCAATCTCTCCCATCAATAGACATCAACCACATCAATGTGATTATCTCTCCCCCTTTGACATCAATGGCAAAGGGCCATTATCCTCTTGGGGCTGCTCCCCCTGTCTTTTTTTTGCTATATAATCTCTCCCCTTTTGAACAAGGGATATCAATCTGATGTAATGTTGAAAATACATCGAACATACTCCCCTTGTGACCATCACTCCCCTTGGAGTTATGCCTCTGTGCTCTTTCTTCAAATATAGGTCCTCTTTCTAGGTATGCATCTGATAAATATCTCCTCCTAGAATCATGGGAAGAAGAATGACTCCCCCTAAGGGTATGTCTCCCCCTATCTTCTCTACAAGATGAACAATATTCTACCATATGACGATCCTTGGACTTGTTCATGCATCAAACTTGTGATATACCATTCATCATGAAACAAAATATATGTCAACAATGAAATAGAGAATCATGAACAATATAGCCACCAAGTGCATCATGTACCAAACTGTTCCCACCATGCACAACACCCATGTACATCAACAATGTGCCAAGAGATATCATCCATGAAATGTATCCACCATATGCCAACATGTGCATCTACCAATATGCCAACATGTGCATCCACCAATATGCCAACCATGTGCATCTACCAACATGCCAAACAATGTATCATATCACTCATGATACGTCTCCATCATGAACCAAGTGCCACAATCATGTATCAAACAAATACCAATGTTTTGACAATCAAGTAATACCATATATGAGTGTACTACTATGCACCAATACCACAAAATGATGAGTCCCGTACATGTATGCCAAGTCCTCCATAAAACATGTGCCAATCATCCAACTGTATTTCTCAACATGTAGCCCGATCCATATAAAAAATGCATGCACCATGATATCAAAATATGCTTCCAATAATACATCATAAGATATAACATCCATGTACACCACCATCAACACAAAATGATTAATCCCAACAGATCAGCATCAATCCGTACTCTTCAGTTAGTGCCATGCACCCAATATTTATTTTTATTATACCATTGTATGATCTCACCATGAAAACCTGTAGCAAACAGTGTCAGAACCAGCAATAAACAATGTCAGACTCTGCAGTACAAAGTTATACCATCACATCAAACTCCAAGCCATGTGCATTGCCTTTTTCCCAAGGCTTTTACACATACACGCAGCCTGTTGCACAACTAAGTTAGTGTGTACGCGACCTATTCAAGGTCAGGAAGCGTGTAAACGTGACTGTCACCACTGTTACCTGCGTGTGCCTTAGTAGATGACACTTTTCAACTTTCATTCAATCTTTCATTATGATCTGGTTGCTCTGACTTCTTCACCCACTTATGTAGATGACCCTTTGCTTCAGAACTTGAGCTCTGAGTATCCATGTTTTCAAAGATGTCTCCCTTTCTTACTTCATTCCTTCTTCTAGCCATGCTATGTGAAGTCCTCATCATGGACTTTCTTCTTGTGTTCCAGCACTCCTGGGATTTGTGGCCAAATCCACTACAGTTGTAGCATCTCATGGAGTTACAATGAACTGCAATGTGTCCTACTTGATCACATCTCCAACACCTCATGGTGTTATGAAATCTTCCATAATGTCTTCTTTCATAAGATCTACATTCAAAAGATTTGTGACAATATCCATTAGATGAATAACAATGCCCATGAAAAACACTTTCATATCTTTGCTTTGGTGTCCCAAGAATGGCTTCTTGATGTCTTCCTTGCTTTGTTCTTTTGAAATTTTCTTTTCCTTGTGTAGATGGTTGTTTTGCAACATTGTCTTCCTTCTTTGTTGGACTTACCTCATGCTTCTTTGAGGTGCTTTCTTCAGCATGTTTATCTTCTCCTTTGTATCCAAGACCTGATTTATCACATGATGGTCTTTGACTTTCCAAGATCTCATCCAAGATTTGTGATCTATTCAAGAATTTATTTGACTTCTCTACCTTTTTCTAAGGTCAACAATTTCAGCTTCTAATTTGCAACATGAATCTTCCTTTTCATTTATTTGAATCTTCAATAGTTCCTCTATTCTTTTGGTTTCTTCAATTTGGGTCTTGAGATGGACAATGGTTTCAAAACTTTTACTAATCTCTTCTTCTACATTCATATCTTCGTTTCCATCTTTTAGTCTTGTGATTTCTTCTTCCTTTTCTTCTAATAGAGTCTTATTGTTCTCTTCTTGTTCCTTGATCATTTCTTTTAACTTAAAGATGTGCCTTAGACTTCTCCTAAGAAACTTCTTAGTTTTATCCAAAAGATAGTTATAGTCTATATAATAATGATCACTTCTATATCTATATAAACCCTCTTCAATTTCCTTTTGAAGTTTTAATAGATTTCCTTCTATTCTTTT
>ML796582.1:235793-275493 GCA_009831015.1 Picea engelmannii
AATAGTTGCTCCCATTGTCTTCAAATACACTCTCATCTCTATTCTCCAAGTAGAATAGTTTTCCTCATCAAGGATTGGAAATTCATCATCCATTTGTGTGTCTATGGATCTCCTTCAAGCTTGTTAAGGCTTGTAGTGAAGGCATGCTCTGAAACCAATTGTTGGACACACCTACCACACTTATCGGGGGGGTGAATGAGTGTGGGGTTCTTTTTCCCAAAACTTCCCTCTTGCACAAAACTCATCAATTAGCATTCAACATTTATTCATTACCCATTGCGGTCATTTATAACCAGTTAGATGTGAGCACATATCAGCAATATATCATCAACAAGTCATCACCACAATGAACACAAGGAACACAAGATGTATGTACAATTTTATTTTTATTACGGTCTACAATCCTTGGGTTTTATCAGCAACAAATGAATATAGTACAACTCTACAAGAGCACCATATCTATATGCAAGAATCAACTTACATCCTCGGCATCAACTGAGATGAGGCAACAATCCTCAACAAATATCAATCTGTCAATAGGTACGCGACCTGTCAGTAGTGCAGCCCACGTGTACATATGTTGTGGCTCACTACAACCCACGTGTGAACGCGGCCAATGTATAATGTAACAAGCGTATGCTTCTGAACAATTAGGGTTTTTCTTTGCTTCACATGCTCAGATCCTCTGCAACCTGCAATCACTTTCTCTTCTCTCTTCCACTGTCCAAACTGAACCACAACCAATCACAACACATCCAAGCTCTCCAATAGATTTCTCATGCTCCACAACAAATCAATATGAATGTTATTTCAATCATGTATAAACAACTAGTGTGCCATAGCAATCATGTCACAACTGAATCACAAGAGTGTTGCTCACTACATCAACCAAATCAACCAAATTGAACCACATCATAGAAGCCATACCAAGAATGCCCTAAGAATTCACAATACATCAAACAATAGTATCCATTAAGACAATAATGTAACCATACCACTATCTCAGTGATAGATCTGAGGCCATAGAATGCATATTTGGAACCTGCCTCATCATCCAAGAGCTTTGCACCAGCTCAAAAAAAATCTCCATAATTTTATCCACTCCACGCTCTTTGTACATAGTCAGCCCATGTGTACACTCACCCCATACACAACCATCCCACGTGTACACACACCCTATACACAGACAGCTCGCATGGACATCAGAAAATAGGGTTTTCTGTGAATCTGAGAAATTTTCCGTCAATATCTCCGACATTGCCGAAACTTTGATGCCTCCATGAGATCCTCCTCTCGCTCTCTTCCTCCGAATAGCTCTTCAATCATGCTCAAGATATCCACACCAATAGGATGCTCTCACAAGAAGCTCTCCATCAATACTCCACAAGATATTCACAAGAAGCTCTCCATTGATCCACAAAAAGGATTCTTACTCAAATTGTTCATTTTACAAGAGATCCTAGCTTCTTTTTTATACTTTCATCTTCTAGGTCACTTAATCCATTTTCAGGTTACTTAACCCATTTCTAGGTCACTTAACATATTTTCCTTATTTTAGGGTTAACCACTTTCCATGAATAGAAAGTTCTCCAATACTTTATCATTTAAATATTCCTTCTTGATTTTGTCACTTCATTTTATCATTTAAATAATCTTTCTTGATTTTGTCACTTTACTTTATCACTTAAATAATGATTTCTTCCTTTTAAGCATTTTGACTTCTTTGACCTTTTGGGGCTTCAAGCCATCATATAGGGGTCCTTCAACTTCGTAGAGCCATAACTCTCAAATCGTGAGGAGTTATGTGACATTCCACATACCACTAGAAATGGCATGTCAAGCACTATCCATCTAGGATAGTTTCACCAACAGCTTCATTGATCTTCATCTCATTAATCCACATGCAAGCATGGGTCCTCTAGTCATTCTTCTAGGATAAATCAATCCATAAAGAATCTTCCCGTGATGGATTTCACCATAAGGGGACCACTTTGGAGTTCATCCGTTTGTGCACCTTATCAACCATGATAAGATAATAATGATTCATCTTTGCATCAATTCACCATTGCATCATATATATCAACCATGCATCATGTATCAATGACAACTCATTGATCCATCTTCATCAATTGGTTTCCACTTGGACATCTATCATTCTCATCAAGGGCATCATATCAATGATCCATATTTATCAATTAGTTTCCACTTGGACATCTATCATTCTCATCAAGGGCATCATATCAATTGGTTTCCACTTGGACATTTATCATTCTCATCAACGGCATCATATCAATGATCCATCTTTATCAATTGGTTTCCACTTGGACATCTATCATTCTCATCAAGGGCATCATATCAATTGGTTTCCACTTGGACATCTATCAGTCTCATCAATGCATATTCATTGTTCATCAATCACCAATCAATCAATTACTTGACATCAATCAAAACAAACCATTTACATCAATGACATATGATCCAACAATCTCCCAAATAATTAAACCATTAGCATCAATGACAAAATGATCCAACATTCTCCCCCTTTGGCATTGATGGAAATACCAACATTTATGTCAACTCTAATTACCAATTATTTATGTCAACATGTAGACAAGGCATGCTCTTCATCAATAGTCAATGTGACTATCTCTCCACATCAATCTCTCCCATCAATAGACATCAATCACATCAATGTGATTATCTCTCCCCCTTTGACATCAATGGAAAAGGGCCATTCTCCTCTTGGGGTTGTTCCCCCTGTCTTGTTGCCGCTATATAATCTCTCCCCTTTTGAACAAGAGATATCAATCTGATGTAATGCTGAAAATACATCGAACATACTCCCCTTGTGACCATCGCTCCCCCTGGAATTATGCCTCTGTGCTCTTTCTTCAAATATAGGTCTCTTTTCTAGGTATGCATTTGATAAATATCTCCTCCTAGAATCATGGGAAGAAGAATGACTCTCCCTAAGGGTATGTCTCCCCCTATCTTCTCTGCAAGATGAACAATATGCTACCGTATGACGATCCTTGGACCTGTTCATGCATCAAACTTGTGCTATACCATTCATCTTGAAACCTAAATATATGTCAACAATTAAATAAAGAATCATGAACAATATATCCAGCAAGTGCATCATGTACAAAAATGTGCCCACCATGCAAAACACACATGTACATCAACCATATACATCAACAATGTGCCAAGATATATCATCCATGAAATGTATCCACCATATGCCAACATGTGCATCTACCAATATGCCAACATGTGAATCCACCAATATGCCAACCATGTGCATCCACCAATATGCCAACCATGTGCATCTACCAGCATGCCAAACAATGTATCATATCACTCATGATACGTCTCCATCATGAACCAAGTGCCACAATCATGTATCAAACAAATACTAATGTTGTGAAAATAAAGTAATACCATATATGAGTGTACTACTATGCACCAATACCACAAAATGATGAGTCCCATACATGTATGCCAAGTCCTCCATAAAACATGTGCCAATCATCCAACCATATGTCTCAACATGTAGCCCAATCCATATAAAAAATGCATGCACCATGATATCAACATATGCTTCCAATAATACATCATAAGATATACCAGCCATATACACCACCATCAACACAAAATGATTAATCCCAGTAGATCAACATCAATCCATATTCTTGGGTTAGTGTCATGCACCCAATATTTATTTTTATTATACGACGGAGATAGTTCTGGAAACATTTATGTAAAGAATTTATATGAGGCTATTGCCTCTACCATTTGGAACCAGAAGTGTACTGGTTGGAGGAAGCATCTTTGGCATTGTAATATTCCATTAAAAATCAAACTTTTCACCTGGTTAGCAGCAACCAAAACAATTCTGACCTGGGACAACTTACAACATCATGGTTGGGAGGGACCAAACATTTTCCATATTTTTCGTTTAGACTCAGAATGTGTAACACGTTTATTTATTGATTGTACCTTCACAAAGTAAGTTTGGAGCAGACTCTTCACTACTTTGAAGCTTAGGACTACTTGGACGGGTTCCTCTCTGAAGAATTTTTTGGAAGATTGAACAAAGGAGGAGTCATTATACCCACATCTTCCTTCTCTGGTCAGTTGGCACATCTGGTTGATGTGCAACAAGACTATCTTCGATAAACTTCCACCTTCTACCAATGTTATCTATTACAAGACTCTAGGTGGTCTGGAGGGTAATAAGAAAACAAAATATCCTACTTCGATATTTTTACAGCCTACCTATCTTAAGGGTAGGACTACTGTCTGGTTTGATGGTGCCTCAAAAAAGTTTGGTCATCAGTGTGGAGATGGAGGTCTGATCAAGTACACGGACCACACCATAATTAAGTGGACCTACAACTGTGGAGTGGCCACAAATTCCAAAGATGAAATACTCGATGCCTGGGCCACACTCACCCTGGATACCAAACTTCACATCTTGGATCTACAAGTTTTGGGCGAATCCAGAATTATTATAGACTAGATAAACAACAAAGGTAAGTTACAAGTCATTTCTATGGAATGATGGAAATAAATAATCTTTGAACTTATCAAAGGTTTTACTCAGATCAACTTCACTCACATTTATCGAGGATTAAATTTGGAGGCTGATCTTCTTTCCAAAAGTTCTCTTCAAGAGAAGGAGGGGAAACTGACTTTCCACTAGTGAAAAGATGGCCATGTGGGGCCGACACACCATCTTTATCTATTTTAGAGGCTATCAAAGATATATTATTTAGTCTTTTTTTTTGGTATATTTTGATCAGAATATTACCTATATTTACTTGCCTATCTACTTTGCAAAATCTCTTAGAGTTTGAGAGTAAAAATATTGTAGCCTTTTCTCTGAGTTGTCTGTGTATAACATTAGACAGTCTATCATGTATTTCTGGCTAGACTATCTTTTATTTTTGGATTGGTGATTTTGTTTCCATCTTAGGAAACAGACAATGTAATTTTGGTTAATTACCATACATTATAAATATAATGAGAAATTTTTATTGTGGAAAAACCACCCGACATGAATTGGAGTTCATAACATCTTCTAGTCCATTGAGATATATAAAGCACAAGACAAAGGAAATAAGAAGAAACACTTGTGGTCATGACAAATAAGGTGTAAGACAAGATATGGTGCGGATAAATAATAGAGTACAACATAGCATCACATGGTATAATAATGAAATGACATGTGGAAGAAAGTGTTTAGTGAAAGATGAAGTCCAATATCCTTAGAGAAAATTATTTAAGGGAATATTAATAAACATACATGATTAAATTTGAAGGACACATAATTAAAAGAGACACATAAATAAGAGAGAGATTTGTGTGGTTTTTGGGTTAACATCTAAGTGAGATGTTGCGTTTTGGTGTTGTTATCTTTAGTTGATATCAATAGTTGGGCTGTAAATTGATTTTATGTAGTTGGTCACCATGTGTATATATTTTATTGAAGATGATTACATTAATATTATTTTCTATATTGTGTTAACTTTCAATTGTAATTTTGTTTATAGATTGATTTAGTTTTCTTACTAAATTCAAATGGAAAGTATGCTTAAATTTTATGCAAATTATATCTTCATATAATTTTATAAGAATCTCCTAAGGGATATTAAAAACAACAAATTGAGTTGTAGTAAGAAATTAGACTATAAATGCATGAATAACAATGACTATGTTACTAGCTTAGAGAGTTTAGGCTTGTGGGTATATGATATATTGGTGATTGCTAGACCCATTTTGAGGTTGTACTTTTTCATTTGTAAATGAAGTATAATTTGGAGATATAAATGAGGATATATTAGACTAGTATCTCCATACCATGTTATGTTTTATTCCATTTGCTTCAAATTTTATCAATGAATTAAAGAGGGAAATCAATTCTCTAATATATTCATTGTAAAATTTTCAAGAATATTTTTCCCGAGTTTAATAAGCATGGTTTGTTTTTTAAGAGTTTTTCTTCTAGTTCATAAGAAAAAATATACCATGATCTTAAAAAATAGGGTTTGGGTACATTACATTTAGGGATCAAAAGAAATTACAACAAATGTTGACAATTAAGAAAGTGACATAATTATCATAAGACCTCTAAACATTCCAACAAAGTTTGTTTCATTACAAATCTCTTAGGGTCCAAGTGCCAAAATGCAAAATTGTGCCAAAGCTAGATCCCCAAGTCATTGACTCAAAGATGAAATTAATAGATCTCATAGATCCCATTATGCGATCCATAGATCCAAATGAAGAGAAAAAATGCATTCTCCATCCACAAATTTGGGTAAGAGGACAACCTCTTACTTTGTCATCAACGATGGAATCCAAAATAATTTGAATATAGTAGATACTATAACACACCTAATTTTTTGTTGGGGAAATGGTGTAACCTGATATGAAACACATAAACACAACTATAGATAATCGAAGAGGAATAAGTTTCAAAGATAAAAGGTGGTGTCTAAAGAAACTATTACAACACTTAAGCACAACATATTGTGATCAGAATATCATAATGCATGTTGGATATCTTGTACAAAAAAAAATCGACATCGATACGATAATGACCCATTGAGTTTTATATTTATAGCTTCAATATCTAACCAAATTCTTTGGAATCGGGAAGATATTTTCCACATATAACCATCGATGGTTAGAGTTGACTCCATCAAATCCGCACTGTCTAGTCGGCTTGACAAGTATTCTAATCCAACCGTCCATGCATCCAACTCATAGTCGATTGTTTAGCTGGTTGATCCACCAACCAATTTTCTTTGACTGTTGGTTGATTGTCCAACCAACAAGCTTGTCGACTACTCAATCGATTGATGTAGATATCTAGTCAATCATCCGACTGACTATTTTTAGATGTAGGTCGATCACCCGACTAACTGATTCCATGAGAAATGTGATGAACCATTAGAACTTGGCGTTCCAACATGCCCCCGTCAACACACAGATCTGGAGATTCAGGAGGTGAAATTACATTAGTAGGACACCCCCCCATAATTGCAGCTTCCTGAAGCCCAAGCAATGTACATAGATTGATAAACCTAGATTAAGATAATGGATTAGTGAAGATATGAACTACATGATCATTTGTTCTGTAATAGACAAGAGAGACAATTTTTTCATGCACCAATGGTCTCAAGTAGTGAGCATGAATATCAACATGCTTCATCTTACTGTTGGAAACATGGTTGTCAACAACTTAAATGGCACTCTAATTGTCACATTAGATGGTAGTCGCGGTATGAATAGGAAATCCAAGTTCACCCAGAATTTGGTGAATCCAAACTACCTGTGTACCTGCATGGACGATGCCATGATATTCTAATTCTGTAGGAGACAGGGTGACTACCTTTCGTTTCTTGCATGATCAAACCATTGGTATAGTGATGGAGTAAAACACATAGCTATAAGTGGACTTATTATCATCATTATCACCATCCCAGTTAGAATCAATGAAGTCGACAAACAAATCTGAACTTCGAAAATATCAGATACCAAAATGAGTGGTACCCTTGAGATAGTGGACAATTCGTTTGACTGTTTTCCAGTGGATTTCTTTGGGATCTTGCATAAACCGATAAACCACACTAACAAAAAAGAAATTTTAGGTCGATTGTGAGTAAGATAAATGAGATTATCGACCTGTTGCCGATAATGTGAATCATTGACTTTGGGAATTTGACAAGTTTTGCTCATATTTTCTCTAGATTGAAAAGGTGTAGCAGAGGGATTACAATATTCCATCTTATAACATGTCAAAATATCCATTACATATTTATATTGGGAAATGAAAAAACAATCATGTAGTGGTAATATTTGAAGACCCAAAAAATAATGCAGAATACCCTGATCTGTCATGTCAAAGGAGTCAATAAGTTGTTTCTTCAATCTAAGAATGAGATTAGTGTTATTGTTAGTTATGACAAGGTAATCAACATGTACAACAATAATCAAAGTGTTTCCATGAGTATGGAGTACATACAAGTTGTGATTAGATTCACAATGTTTGAAACCAAGTCAAAGAAAGAAACGGTCTATATTGGCATACCAAGCTCCAAGAGCTTACTTCAAAGCATAAAGAGACTTCTTAAGTTGAAAAACTAGGTTGGAATCGATCACAAAACCAGGAGGATGTTCCATGAAAATTTCTTCGGATAGGTTTCCATGAAGAAATGCACTCTTCACATCCATCTGATAGATCTGTAATCCAAATTTGGCAATAAGAGAAATAATCAGTCAAACATAGTTCATCTTTGCAACAATAAAAAAGGTCTCAATATAGTCGATGCCTTCTTGTTGTGAAAACCCTTTCACAAACAAGCAAGCTTTATGATTCTCAACAATAACTTCAGAGGTAAATTTGGTCTTGTAGACCCATCATATCTTCACAACATTCTTCCCTTGTGGTCAAGGAACTAAATCCCAAGTGTGATTCTTTTCCAAAGAATCCAATTCTATCTACATAGCTTGCTCCCATTTAGGTTGTCCTTGTGTGTCTGAGTAGTTAACAAGATCAAATGTTTCAAGTACACGAGTCATTAATGAAATGTTGACATGTTTCTTCTAACTGTGAGTTTTTTGGCCTAATTAAATATCACCATCACCAACATCAGCTCCAACAACTTCAATAGTCTTGGCGGCCCATCTAGGTAGACAAGAAAAGGGTGAATTGTTGTTCACTACAGAAGGAAAATTTTGGTTGACAGAGATGGCAGACAATTCGAAACAGAAATCAACTGACTAGTTGACTCAGATTTCGACGATCCAGTCAAAATAAAAATGGATTTCAACTATCTAGTCGAAACACTAAAAAAAGGGATAGGAGAACCAGAGTCAAAAACAACATCAAGGTGATCATCCTATAACAATCTAGAGGAGGTATTCAATGATGCCAAAATTATTCTCATCAAACCATACATTTCTTCTGATAATGATTTGTTGTTTGACAGGATCAAATAGTCAATAGGCTTTAGAATCTTCAGAGTAGCCCATCATGATACAAGCATGACTCTTTGCATCCAACTTATTTCTGCAATCATCATAAATATGATCCCAAGAAACACATCCAAACACACAGAGGTGGCCAACTGAGGGCTTCCTTCCACACCATAGTTTGACAAGAGTCACCAACGGAATAAATTGAGTCGAGATAGATTGAGTAGATAGTTTACACAATAAGAAATTTCAGCCCAGAAGCAAGAAAGAAAATATTTGTCCTTCAAAATACATCTACCCATTTTGACTAACATATGATTTTTGTGTTCTACCACGCCATTCTGCTAAGGTGTATGAGGGATCGATCACTGCCAGTCAATACCATACAGAACCAAGTATTGTTCAAAGGGTTGATTCACATACTCACCACCATTTTCTAATCTCAGGCACTTGATGGGTCAACCACATTCCTTTTCAACAAAGGCCCTCAACTCTTTAAACTTTTCAAAGACAAGATTCTTTTTCTTCATAAAATAAACCCAAGTATAACATGAGAGATCATCAATGAAAGTTAAGATATATCTTTCATCTACTAAAGAAGGTAGATTGATGCAATAAAGATCATTTTGAACCAACTCCAAGAGGTTCTTTGCTCTCCATGCTTTGCCAGTGTCAAAAGGTCCCCGATGATGCTTACTAAGCACACATCCTTTATAGACACCATCATGGGGAAAAAATTTGGGTAAACCAAAAACCATATTCTAAGTTGTCATCGACCGCATACTTTGAAAATTTAGGTGTTTGATTTGTTCATGCCAAGTTCGAATTCATTCCTTAGTGTGAGAAACAAGAGCAGTTAGTTTAGATTTGGGTCGATTCGTGTCACAAAACTTATACAAAATGTCCTTTAGGGCGTGAAACCCTATGGAAACAATCAATCAACCCTTCTTCAAATATTGAACACATAACTAATCTATCCAAAACTCCACAATATTACTTGTTTGTGTTAATTGAGAAACTGAAAACAGATTGGCACTGAGGTTCAATACGTGATATATGTCGAAAATTCTCCCATGTCGACATGAAACATCACCTTGACCAATAGTATCGAGAGAAAAATCATCAACAACATTAATCCTCCTATCCATAGCTTCATCTAAGGAGGTGAACAAGGAAATGTCCTTATTCATATGATGAGTGCACCTAGATTCAATTATCCATTTGTTTTGTGCAGAATGAAACAACAAGGCTTGAGAAGTTTCGACTTGGAAGGTGAAATTATCAGCGGGTCGACGAACAATGGACTCATCTCCTTCAAGGTGTTTAACCTTATTCTTTAAGTCATCTCTCTTCTTGTAGCAAATATTCTCCAGATGTCTAGTCTTTCCACGATATTGACATGTCTCTTCTTTTGACTTTGATGGGGTGCATTTGTCTACCCTTTAGTTTTTTAGTCGAGGGGTCTAGTTCTTTGTATAGGGGTATCAAATTGTCCTCTTTCCTTGTGATTTGACTTGTTATTTCCCATGAGCAAGTGGGCTTGATGTTTACCACCAAGATTTCCTTCATCAAGAAATCTGTGTTGATCAATGATCAATAGGCCATAGAAAGATTCAAATGTGTAATCCTTACCATCTTCCTTGTGTGCCTACCAATTGGTATGGAAATTCAAAATGAACACATCAAATGGTGTTCTCAAATTCATCAGGACTAGATCGATGAGTTTTATGTATTTATTCTAATAATTCTTTACACATTCACCCAATTTCAATTGTAGTTCCTTCACAATAGTCCTCTATTCTATCCAAAGAATGAAGATGGAGAGAGATCAACTCTTTCTCCAATTGCATGACATAGCTTTTGTCGACTCTGTCAAGCAAAGAATTTAGCTTCTTCTATATTTGAGGAGAACAGTCGATTCCACTGATGTGAAAATGAATCTCCCACGAGATATAGGTCATGATGACACCAACAACCTCATCCTTCTTTCCATCAACATCAAAAATTTCATGATCGTCTGTTGGATCTAGAATCATAGTCTTCGTATACTGCCATAGTTTTTTACTCTTCAGTAGGGTTTCTATGTTTGGTGCCCATACCACATAATTTGATCCATTCAAAATCACGGGATTGATCTTTGAAGCCATCTTTGATATCTAGACAGATTATATCTATTTCCACAAGTTATAGTCTGCAAATCACCAACCCAAAGTCAATCACACAACATATCAGACTCAACATGATTTGCGGACAATAAGCAATGTCACAACCATCAACTCTTACACCATGTTGGGGAAATGGGTATTGCTTATACGAAATAGATAAACAAAACTATAAATAATCGAGGAGGAATAAGTTTCAAAGATAGAAGGTGGTGTGTAAAGACATTATTACATCACTTAAGCACAATGTAATGTGATCAGAACATCATGATGCATGTTGGACATCTTGTACACAACAAAAATGACATCGATATGATAACGACCCATTGGGTCTGATATTTATAGCTTCAAGATCTAACCAACTTCCTTGGAATCGGGAAGATCTTGTCCACATATAACCATCAGTGATTAGAGTTGACTCCATCAGATCCACAATGTCTAGTCAGATCGACAAAGATGCTTGACTCGACATTCCATGTGCCCAACTTGTAGTCGATTACTCGATTGATCGATCCACCCATTGACTATCTTCAATTTCTGGTCGATTGTCTGATCGACATGCTTGTTGACTAATTGACCGAATGATGTATATATTCAGTCGATTGCTCGATTGACTATTTCCAGATGTAGGTCGATCCCCCAACTGATTTATTCTTGAAGAAGTGTGATGAACCATCAAAACTTGATGTTCCAACAATTTCATTGGTGTGCCACACGCAAAGCCATACACCATTGGTTGGTTGCAACAAGGGGATAATTGTGCTTAATGCAATAATGTAGACTCTATATTCAATCAATACATTATAGCATGACGCAATTGATGACATAGAACTATTGGAGGTATGTGATGTATTGCTTGGAAAAACATTCATATGGGAACAACACATAATCTAATAAGTCTTGGCATAAAAAGGATCTTCACCATCATGGAATTGTAGAAGTTCCTCCCAAGATTACAATCACCTCTTCTATCAAAGGCTAAATGATCATCAACCATACACAAAAATTTGGATTGTTAATAGTCATAACACTATCACACCTACAAATAATAGTACCAACAATTTGTCTAAGCATCACACACTTGGATGACTACAACCAAAGTCTCCTCACTCACCCATTAACACAATGGGGACCATTTCTCATCAAGAGGGGATGCATGATATACATTGAACCATTGCACATTGTTCTAGTGAAAATGGATCCACCCATAGAAATACACTTGGTTTCAATGCCAATTTGATGCTAGACTAAATCATGACACCAAAACCCCAATAATGTTCATCGCACTAGAATATCATTAGTGCTTGTCATATAAAGCCTTCACTAACCATGTCAATTATCTTTAGCATTAGTTCATTAGTTAGAAACCTATGCCACCTCAGTGATAGCTTAGGGAATTGTGTCAAATCACAACTAAGAGAAATCACACATGATACACACTAGGTGATCAAAGTGGACATAATAATTAGAGAGATCACACACAACCAATGATCGAATTTTAGCAAGTTAGCACTTGCCTTGATCAACCCTAAAAGTAATTCCTAAGGTCAACCGCCTTGTGTAAATAAATAACATGCTTTCTCAAGTATAAATATTGTACCATAACTCATTTGTAAATCATTAGTTGAACATATTAGAATACTTTCACTTCTTTTTTCTTCTACTCTCTATTCTCCTTCATCCATTAGTGCAACTAGTTCTCGGGAACTTCTTTCATAATGTTATGATCCTAATGGGGGCATAAATGGGTTAAATGTATATTTAATAGTAGTTTGACCTAATAGTGGGCTCATGTACAATGAGTGAGAACATGTGTATATTATTAGAATATGAAGGATTGTGCTCGTTTTACCATTGACAATACCCTTGTCACCCAACCATAGGCCGAAGCCACCCTCCGAGCACCTTGACCTTGACAGAGAAGAATACTTGTAACAATCAATATCCAAGCAAGGATAATGCACCAAGCAAGAATAGAAACCAAAGCTGATCAGATAGTCCCACCCAGAAATTGGTGCAACACCTTCCCCAGAAACTGGCGCAACACCTTCCCTAGAAACTTGCACACAAAAATGCCAACTGCAGTGTGCACAACTGGCTCTCTGCAATTCTGAGAATTTTAATAATGAGAAACTGACACCTTGTATTTATAGTAATCTGGCAGGCTTATCTGGGCCAACTTCTCCTTCTGGGTACTAATTAATTCATATTAATTATATTTCTGCAGCCGACATCTTGTCTAGGGTTTCCTTTACTTCTTTGCTTCCTTCCAGAATATTCTAATCTCGTCATAGGTCACAATAGAGGTTCATACCTCCCGAAACTACCATAATATTAACACTCCCTCCTAGCTAGGGAGGTATGGTCTTGAGCACAATAGACAATTCAACTGGTAGCATCATGAGCACCGTCATTAGTATCCAACTGGATAATCTCCATGACAACTAGTACAATATCAATTTATAGAACACAATTGTGTTTTATCCAAGGTAGTACACAACTACTCAAACATTGATACATAGTCAAAAACAGTGGAACAAATCCACCACAGTAGTATATCTCTACTATCTGTAGACAAGTAGTCTCCATAACAATCATTTGATGCCAACCTGCACAGAAAAATATTGTTAAAATAGAATGAATCATCTGGGCCAATCTTTCGCTTACGTCTGTGAGATATGAAAGAATATCTACCCTCAGAGTAGAAAAATGAGATACCTAGACTATTCTTCTCAAGCAAGGAAGAATAACTGTCATATCTTCTGAACCTGGACCATTCCCCACCCTGGGCCATTCTTCCTACACTGATCAAAGTGAACCCTGGAGAGAATGTATAAACCCTAAGGAATGTTTGTCCCTAATTGTTGAGCCTGGACCATTCCCCGCCCTGGGCCATTCCTCCTACACTAATCAAAGTTCACCTTGGAGAGAATGTATAAACCCTAAGGAATGATTGTCCAGACCAATTCCTCTATTAACCACAAGAGGAAAAGAGTGTCCTATATCAACCTCCAAAATAGACCATTCATCATGTTAACCATAATGATAAATTGTTGTCCGGTGAGGTGAGCTAGTCTTCTTGAGTAACCTTCAAGAAGAGAGATTGCCCTAGACCACTCCCCATGTTAACCACAATGGGAATTCGTTGTCTATGATACATCAACAATCTAGACCATTTCCCATGTTAACCACAATGGGAAATCGTTGTCTGTCAGAAATCTCAATCCACTTTTCGAACAGGAAAGAATTTGTCCAATCTGGACTATTTTTCCATCACAAAGATAAATGTTTCAATAATATTTTTTTAATAATATTTTTAAGTGCTCCCTCCTAACCTGGAGAGTCTTCCCTTTCAGCTAAGGAAGTTATTTCCATGATCCCCATCTTCTCTCGGAAATATGCAAACTTTATTCTGGATAGAGGTTTTGTCAGAATGTTTGTTGTCTGCTTGTCAGTGGGGATATAATCGAGCTTTACCTCTCCTTCCTGGACTTTATTTGGAATAAAGTAGTATTTGATCTCAATGTGTTTCGACCTTTCATGAAACACAGGATGTTCTGATAATCTTATACAACTCTGATTATCACAATGTATTATGGTTGATTCTGGAATTTGATCAAATAAATCGGAGATTAACTTCCTTAACCATATTGCTTCAGTGCATGCTTCACATGTTGTAATATACTCTGCTTCTGTCGTGCTGAGTGTGACAGACTTATGTTTCTTGCTGCCCCAAGATATCATAGCGGAGCCAAAGCTGAAACACATACCTGAAGTGCTCTTTCTGTCTTCTGCACTTCCTGCCCAATCTGAGTCTGTGAATCCATGAAACT
Organism: Picea engelmannii; assembly: GCA_009831015.1. NCBI lineage: Eukaryota > Viridiplantae > Streptophyta > Pinopsida > Pinales > Pinaceae > Picea > Picea engelmannii. Next base: position 250,774 of record ML796582.1, read on the forward strand.
GTATATTGTTGGATGCGGTATATCTCAAACCATAGTTTATTGTTCCACGAATATATCTTAATACATGCTTTTCAGTTATCCAATGCTCATGTCTTGGCTCCACCTGGAACTGGCTTAGTGTATTCATGGTAAAGCAAATGTCTGGTCGAGTATTTACCAAATACATCAATGACCCAATTAGTTGTCGATATAGAGATGGATCTACTGGATCAAAATCTGGAACTTTCACTTTTCTTATATCCGCATTCATAGGAGTGTCCATGGACTTACAATCCATCATTCCAACTTTCTGAAGGATCTTTATTGCGTACTTTCCTTGTCCAAGGAATATTTCACCACGCTTCTGTCATACCTCTAGTCCCAAGTAATAATGCATGAGACCTAGATCTTTCATATCAAATTCAGAAGCTAATTCCTTCTTTCGCTAGATAATGAGAGACTCTTCACCTGTTATGAATAGATCGTCAACATATAGTAGTAGGATTATAGGTGCATTGTCCATGACTTTATAGTAAAGGTTTGGATCTGCATGACTCTTGGAGAAACCAAGTCTCGTTAGATAGTTGTCCATTCTAGAATACCAAGCCCTTGGAGCTTGCTTGACTCCATATAGAGCTTACTTCAATCTGCAAACGTGAGTGTCTCTGGAATGTACCTCAAACCCTTGAGGTTGTTCAATATACACTTCTTCTTCAATAGCTCCATTGAGGAAAGATGTCTTTACATCCATCTGGTGTAAGTTGCATCCCATGGAAGCGACAAGAGATATGATAGCTCTGATGGAAGTATATCTAGCCACTGGAGCAAACGTCTCATCATAATATTATCCCTCCTTCTAGGAGAACCCTCTAGCTACGAATCTTGCCTTGTATTTATCCTCGCTTCTGTCTGCTGCATGTTTGATCTTGTACACCCATTTTGAAGTTACCATGGATTTTTCTTTAGGTCTTGGTACGATTTCCCATACCTAATTTTTCATAATGGATTGATGCTCTTCCGTCATAGCTTCTTTCCATTGACCCTTTTGAACTGCTTCTTCAAATGTGGTAGGTTATTCATCTAGAAGCTTCGTCATGTATGTTGCATAACTTGAAAATCTTTTGGGTCTTTTACTCTTCCTAAATGTTCCTTCTGGAACCTTGAGTATTTCTACGTCTTATAAGGTAGCTTCAAGCCAAGATGGTCGTTTCTTGGTATTAGGTACGATATCTGAATCAATGTTTTCACATGGCTCCATAAGATGATCAGGTTGTTCCTTTTTGTCATTTTCGTTTTCTATGTTTTATTCATTAGTTTCTTCAAGCTCTTCCTCTTCTATAATTTCTTCGATGGATTTCCTAAAGGCCATCCTTTCATTGAACGTTACATCTCTGCTAACTTCGATCTTGTGTTGTTCTGGAATATATATTGTGTAAGCCTTGGATGACTCACTATATCCCACGAATATCCCCTTCTTTCCCGAGGGTTCTAGTTTATTCCTTTTGTCCTTGGGAATGTGAGAGTAAACAAGACATCCAAATATTCTTAGGTTTTCCACATTAGGTTTCTTACCCAAGAAGGCTTCTTTTGGTGTCATATCCTTCAATATGCGATGAGGACTTCTGTTATGCACATATATTGTTGTCATTGTTGCTTCTCCCCATAAGAACATAGATATACTTTGATCATTTATTAAGGCTTTTACGGTTTCTTTGATATATCTATTCTTCCTTTCTGCTATGCCATTTTGTTGAGGATTATGAGGAAGAGTCATCTCCCTCCTAATCCATGTCGTTTTGCAGAATGAAACGAATTCCTTCAAGGTGTATTATCCTCCATTATCTGTTCTTAATGTCTTGATCTTCTTGTTCGTGAGGTTTTCTATTTCTTCTTTGAACTCTTGAAACTTGTTGAATACTTTGTCTTTTTTCTTGAGTAGATATAACCAAGTCTTTCTTGAATAGTCGTCTATGAAGATTACATAGTAAAGAGATCCTCCTAGAGATCTGACTGACATCAGACTGTAAACATATGAGTGTATTAGATCTAGGATCTCCTTAGATTTGTTGTTGTTTCTTGGGAATGGTTTCTTGATATTCTTCCCAAGGGCACATCCCTTACAGATTCCTTCATGTGTAGATTTCAATTCTGGTATTCCTTCAACCATCCTTTTGAGAAAAGGTAATGCTTGATAGTTGATGTGAGTGTACCTTCTATGCCAAAGCTCATTAGGGTTGACTTCGTCATGTACGAGAGCTTATTCATTCTTTTCTAGTAGTCTATACAGATTTCCTTTACGACTTCCAATAACCCTAGCATTCTCTATGCTAGAGTCTTTATGCCATGATAACACCTTTCTATCCACGAAGGCTATTATGTTTCCTTTGTCTTCTAGGCATGATATCGATACAAGATTCTTTTCTAAACCAGGTACATATAAAACATTGCTTAAGTGAACATGGTTACCTGATTTCAATTTGACATAGGCTTGTCCAAATCCTTCGACGGGGTAAGTTATTTTGTCTCCAAGCTCTACTTTGTATGATGTCTTCTTCTCATTTAGATTTGAGAGTCTGGCTTGGTCTCCCATCATGTTCCTAGAAGCACCACTATCGATTATCCACATGTCATCTTCAATCATTCCAGTGAGTGCTGAGTAGTGTAAAAGACTGATTTTTTTACGCATGTCTTCAGTTGACTGGTAATTGGTCATGCCTTGATCCAAAACTTCAACTTCGTCGTTTCTGTCTTCTGAGATAGCCAAAAGGTGCGCTGAACTAAGGTGCATCTGAATATCTTCTCCTTGAGTGAGATGCTCCATCACAAGGTGTCGGATCTGAGATTAGGGTTTCTGCAACTGCTTTTGCTAGTAACCCTAGCGGTAGTGTCTTAGAGGCTGCTCCTGCTAGTAACCCTAGAGATAGTTCCTCAGCGAGCTCAATATCCTAGCGGCTATGATTCCTTCCAGCGTTTAGGTTGAATGAAGGAGGTGTGGTCCCATAACTTGTTAGAATATGAAGGATTGTGCTCGTTTTCCCATTGACAATACCCTTGTCACCCAACTATAGGCCGAAGCCACCCTTCGAGCACCTTGACCTTGACAGAGAAGAATACTGGTAGAAATCAATAGCCAAGCAAGGCTAATGCACCAAGCAAGAATATAAACCAAAGCTGATCAGATAGTCCCACCCAGAAACTGGCGCAACACCTTCCCCAGAAACTTGCGCACAAAACTGCCAACTACAGTACGCACAACTGGCTCTTTGCAATTCTGAGAATTTTAATAATGAGAAACTGGCGCCCTGTATTTATAATAATCTAGCAGGCTTGCCTGGGCCGACTTCTCCTTCTGGGTACTAATTAATTCATATTAATTATATTTTTGCAGCCGACATCTCGTCTAGGGTTTCCTTTAATTCTTTTCTTCCTTCCGGAATATTCTAATCTCATCATAGGTCACAATAGAGGTTCATAACTCCCGAAGCTAGCATAATATTAACATATATAGAGGTCAATATAGTCATTAAGGTATACATGGAATTATGATCTAGATATATGGATGTACTTGGGTTATTTGTGAGTTGTTCTTCCAAACTATAATAGTAATTGTGTAATACATCCTTATTATCGCTTTGGGAGTTGTGCTCCATGTTCATATTTGGTGCACATTGTGTTTATGTTGATTTATCATGCTATCTTAGGTATTAGGTTCATACTACACAAGCTTGGGAGCACACAACATTACTTCACATCTTTACAATCACAACACTCAATTTTGTAGAACACATTGTAACAACAATAAAGTGTACATATTTGAGTTATATATCTTTTGCTTTGTATGGTGCTTTATATATTTATGAATGTGCTTTGGTTCTCTATTGCATGAAAAACAAGATAAGTAAACACTTATTTTACTATACATGCAACATTTAACTATATGTTATTGTGCCCCTTTACTATCACTGTTATGTGTCTATTAAACCATGTTATGTGTTATTCTATTGAAACACATTATTGCATATATGTTTCTTGCTAAATCATACTAACTATTCTTCAGTGTTAGTGCACTTCATAATTGTGGAACTTCTTAATTTCGTAGCCTTTTAAACCTAAGGTGCCCAATCCCACCTTGCACCAATTCAAGGCCAATGAAGCTATATTGCTACAATTATATTGTAGTCGCGTTATGAAAAATCTCAACTTTTCATGCCAAGTCAAATCACATAAAACTTCAATATCAATTCATAAGGGAAGTGGCGCTTCTGGAAGAGTGTTGTAGTCAAATTCAAGTACAAAGAGATCATAGTTGTTTCACTTACGAAGTCTAGGAGTGGAGATAAATTTAAGCAATATAAGAACTCCATGGGAGTCTATTGAATTATTGTTGAATGGTTGAAAAAGTCTAAGCAATGACTCTAAGGTGATTGAAAATTATAACATTGTTGTGATGCCAACCCATTGTTGTGATGCCAACCCCTTGAGTCATCTATCGATTATGACATAGAAGTTGACATGAGTACTTGGTTGAGAATCAACATGTAAAGGTCGTAAGATGGAGACTAACATTGTCAATAAAGTCTAGTGTAGTTGACTTGAAAACTAGGTCAACTAACAAAGTAATAACACTAAATTCTTAATATTCTCAAGATTGTGCAAACAACTTGATTAGATATAAGAACTTAGATTTTACACGATATTATTCAATATAGCCAATGTAATAGTTATGACCATCTTATATTTAATAAATATAATGTATCTACATAAAGAAAGACGCCACAATCATCTTGAATTATTCTTTAGAAGATTACTTCAAAATGAAATATTTAAAAAAGAGTATTTGAGATTGTATCTTGCTCTAACAATCAATTGAATTAGTCTTTGAGCAATTGCTTAAGATAGAATAATGAAGGATAAGTTTTTTGGTTAACCAATCTATATCATGTGTATATATAGACATAAAACTTTATTTACTTGTACATTATTATTGCATAATTATTTAGGTTTGGTTTAATGCTTTATATGAGTATTTGTTAATTTTTATATATCATTTACCAAACCTATATGAATCTTTGAAGATTGATATTACGATTAAATAAATAGTTTTACAATATTAAATTTTAACAAAACCAACTTTATATAAAAGACTCTATATTAAATTTTAACAAAGCCAACTTTATATTGCAAATCCAAGGAGAAGTGAGATAAAAAAACTCTCACAAAATTTATCTTTGAGTGCAATTAATTTAATGTAATGGATTACGTGTGAGATAGAAAAAACTCTCTCAAAATTTATCTTTGAGTGCAATTAATTTAATGTAATGGATACCAATATGACAATACCATGTATGTAGGCTAGCAATATACAGTTGGCTATTGCAGCGGGTGGTATATATATAGTCTGATCATTTTGGTATATATGTTGGAATATATTGGATTATTTTGGTATCTGTGTATATATATTATCAAATTATTATCTAATTATTTTAGTATATATGTTGGAATATATTTAATGATATGTATACCATCTACAACAACATTTAATATTTTCAATACTGAGTAACGGACTATATATTACTAGCTCGCCATGTATAATGTTGTAACACCAATCTGACCGTATTAGGTTTGTATGACACTGTAACACCAAACTGACAGTACCAGATATGTATGATACTATAACACTAATCTAACAGTACCAGTGGCATTAGGTCATGGCATCAATTCAACATTATAACCCAGTAGGAGGTTATGGGCTCTATCCTCACTTATTGCATAAGGTTTCTCACAAAAATAAAAATCAACATAGATTCATTATAAATTTGGATTTATTTAGTCACTTATTAAAAAATAAAAGAAAAATAGATTTATTATAAATTTGAATTTATAAAGGAATTAATACATGACATGGAATTAAATGATAAAAAAATTTACATCCCAATAAATTTGATCCATCTGGGTGTTTGATAGTATTGGGATTTGGTGACAACAAATTACCAAGAACAGTTTTTGGATCCTATTATTTTGGGTTGGTTACAACCAAATAGACCAAGTTAGAATATGAATAGGGATTGTATTTATTATTCAGTTTCTTGTAAATGTATATAAATACATGTAAGCCTGTAGAGGTAAAAACGACGGTGAGACACTGAGTATATGAGAGACTTGCAAATATGATGTAATCTCCATAATCCGAACAATCGATGCCTATGCTTGGTGGACGTAGTGTTTGAGTGAACCACTTGAAATCTCTGTGTTTATATGTGTGTGATTGTTATTTATCATATTGTGAATTGTGTTTTCCGCATTGACAATTCTAAGAAATAGATGAGTTTAAGATGGATATATGTTGGTTTATTTTTTTTTAAGTTACCACATACTTACTTTGAAAACATCTATACCGTATCAGAGCTGGTTGAAGGAACGTCAAATTCTTAAAAGAGCCACATAAGTGAAATCTGTATGAGGATGCATAAATTCATACATTTCCACAAGTCTCTCCTCTAGAAGGTCACATTGACCACTAATACCCACTTTACGCGTGAGTAAATTTAAAAATTTCCCCACACCGACCATATCGAGCCGGCCATATCGGGAGGTGCGACGACTCCAAAAATATTTTTTCCACATTTCCGCAGGCCAGGCACATGAGAGGTGCGGCGACCCTTTGACTCACGCAGGCCACTCACACGGGAGGTGTTGCGGCGTTTTTAAAAAAAATTTGAAGGGCAGCCTATGTTTTTTGGAGTTGAAATTTTGTAAGATGTGGTTGTTTTAAAGGGGCATGTTTTTTAAAAGTCACGTGGAGGCTGTTTTTTTTTTTTTTTAAAGGAATTACTATATTGGGAATATTGTACATAAAACAAAGGTATTAAGTGAATTTAAAAAGGTGAATCTTTTTCTTTAATAAAATATTTTGTATTAAACTTTTTTATATATTATTTTTGAGGATTTTTTTATTAAATCTTTTTTAAAAAAACTTGTAAAGTTTATATTAATTATTCTTCCACATTATTGTTTAAAAAAGGTCTTGGGTTTTTTATAAGCAGTGGATATTGGGAGATTTTTTGTGCTAATGGCTAAGACGTAGAGTTCGAAGTTTGAAGTTGAAAAGTTCAGCGGTAAAAACAACTTTGCGCTCTGAAAGTGTAAGATGCAGGATTTACTAGTACAACAAGGGTTGCAAAAAGCATTGGTAGGCAAGTCAAAGAAACCAACAACCATGATGGAATGGGAATGGAAAGATCTGGATGCGAAAGCTCTTAGTACAATTCGTTTATGTTTGGCGGATGAGGTTCTATTTAATATCATAGGAGATAATACAACATCAGGCTTATGGAGCAAGTTGGAAAGTCTATATATGACGAAGTCCTTGACAAGCAGAATCTACTTGAAGAGACAGATGTACAATTTGCAGATGAAAGAAGGTACAAAAGTTGTTGACCATTTAAATACTTTCAATACCCTTATAGTTCAATTGACTAGTATGGAAGTTAAATTCGAAGATGAGGATAAAGCTATTACACTATTGTGTTCGTTGCCTGAGTCTTGGGATAATCTAGTCACCTCTATTAGCTTTAGCTCAACATAAGTGTTAGATTATGACTGTTGTGGGAGCTTTGTTGGATGAGGAGATGAGAAGAAAATCTAGTAAAAAAACCTCAACTTCATAAGTGATGCTGGTCAGAGGTCGAACTAGAGAGCAGAATGAGAGAAGTTTTTTTCGATCCAAGTCAAGACACGGAAAGGGTAAAGAAAAATGATGGTACTGTGGCAAAACAAGACATCTCAAGCAAGATCGCTGGAAGAGAAAGGAATCTGAGAAAAACTCTACGAAGGAAGCAAATTTGGTTGTAACAAATTGAGGTATAATTGATCAAGTTTTATCCATTTCTAGTAATTTACAATATCAAGAAGAATGGAAGTTAGATTCAGGTGCCTCCCACCACATGTGCTCACATAGAAATTGGTTCATTTCTTACCAATCTATTGATGAGGGTGTAGTGTTTATGGGAAATGGTATTCGCGATAAAACTATTGGGGTTGGCAGTATTAGAATCAGAAAGTTTGATGGTATTATTAGGGAATTAACAGATGTTAGATATGTACCTAAGCTTAAATCAAATTTGATTTCATTGGGAGTGTTGGATTCTTATGGATATAAGTATACAGGTCAAGGTGGAGCTCTCACATTGTCGAAAGGGAATTTAGTAGTGATGAAGGCAACAAAGGTTGATAACCTTTATAAGCTGGAAGGCAGTACTGAAGTGGCATCTGAAGTGACAGATATATCTTCTTGTTTATGGCATAAGCATCAAGGTTGTAAGAGCAAGAAAGAATTGCAGGTACTAGTAAGCGGTAAAGCATTTCCAGACTTAAAATCTTTGTTTCTAAATTCCTGCTTGTTTTATATCTCTGCAAGTTATGATGATGGTATAAAGGGATGTTCTGTGTGGGATCATACTTCGCACAAGGTCATCATTGACAGAGATATGGTATGTATGGAACAACCAAAAGGGTTGATTCAAGATCGCAACGGTAAATTTGTTTGCATGCTAGATAATTCATTCTATGGCCTATTGGTACCCAAACAAATATACAAGATGTTTGAATCCTTCATAGCGAGTCAGAATTTTTCAAAGGGTAGAAATTACTATACAATTTATAGTACATTCACAGTCTTGATGTTCTTTGTTGATGATATGCTCGATGCAAGCCGAAGCATGGATAAAATCAGTAAGAAAATGACTCAGATGGACAAGACAATTCAAATGAGGGATCAAGGAGCAACAAAACAAATAAAGGGAATAGAAGTACACAGAGATGGTAATGGTAAGTTGTGGTCGGAGTTAAGTATGAACATTGTAAAACCAGTTTTTATCCCTCTTGCTTTCCATTATAAGTTTTCTTCAAGTATAGGGTTTGTCTATAAAGAAGAAAAGATTATGTCTCGTGTAAGTTCAGTAGGAGGTATGTTGTATGTGATGAAATGGTTAAGAAGATATGTTTCACATGCTAATGATGTTGTAAAAAATGTGACAGATTCAGGTGTTGCAGTGAAATGGGTGCTTCAACATTTGAGAAGCACAAATGTCACCTATAATGGTTACACTGAGATGGTCTGTGATAATTGTAATGTATGTTTTACAGGTGTTTTGGATAGAAGGAGATCTATCACTACATATGTTTCACAACACATTTGTGGAAGACATGTTGGAGGTGGGGTGACCCCTCAGGAAATCCAAACTCGTGCAAGTCACACAGGCGAGATCATGGAACCAGTTTTATTAGAGAAGCTGCAGTGGTGCTTGGCTTCTCTTGGCTTGCAGAAAAGGTGATGAACAAAAGGAAGGAGCAAGGTATCAGGTTAATTGTTGTCAAGGTGGAGATTGTTGGGATTTGGTGACAACAAATTACCAATAACAGTGTATGGATCCTATTATTCTGCGTTGGTTAGAACCAAATAAACCAAGTTAGAATATGGATAGGGATTGTATTTATTATTCAGTTTCTTGTAAATGTATATAAACACATGTAAGCCCGTAGAGGTAAAAACGACTGTGAGAGACTGAGTATATGAGAGACTTGCAAATCTGATGTAATCTCCATAATTCGAATAATAAGACAATCGATGCCTATGCTTGGTGGGCGTATCCCAACGTTTGGGTGAACCACGTGAAATCCATATGTTTATATGTGTGTGATTGTTATTTATCATATCGTGAATTGTGTTTTCCGCATTGACAATTCTAACAAGTGGTATCAGAGCTGGTTAAAGCTGGTTGAAGGAGCGTCAAATTCTCAGAAAAGCCGCAGAAATGAAATCTGTGTGAGGGTGTGTAAATTCATACATTTCCGCAAGTCTCTCCTCTAGAAGGTCGCAACGGCCACTAGTGCCCACTTTACGCGTGAGTAAATTTAAACATTTCCGCACACCGCCATATCGAGAGGTGTGGCAACTCTATGAATATTTTTTCTACATTTCCGCAGGCCAGCCACACAGGAGGTGTGGCGACCCTTTGACTCACGTAGGCCACTCACAAGGGAGGTGCGACGACTTTTTAAAAAAAAATTGGAGGGCAACTTATGTTTTTTGGGGTTGAAATTTTTTAAGGTATGGTTTTTTTAAAGGGGCATGTTTAAAAGTCACGTGGAGGCTGTTTTTTTTTGGGAGGAATTACTATATTGGGAATATAGTATATAAAACAAAGGTATAAAGTGAATTTAAAAAGGTGAATTTTTTTCTTTAATAAAATATTTTGTATTAAACCTTTTTTATATATTATTAAGAGGGTTTTTTTATTAAACCTTTTTTAATAAACCTTGTAAAGTTTATATCAATCATTCCTCCACATTATTGTTTAAAAAGAGTCTTGGGTTTTTTATAAGCAGTGGATATTGGGAGATTTTTTTTTCCTAATGGCTAAGATGCAGTGTTTGAAGTTTGAAGTTTAAAAGTTTAGTGGTAAAAATAAATTTGAGCTCTGGAAGCTCAAGATGCGGGATTTATTGGTGCAACAAGGGTTGCAAGAAGCATTGGCCGGCAAGTCAAAGAAACCAATAGCCATGACATAATGAGAATGAGAAGATCTGGATGTGAAATCTCTTAGTACCATTCGTTTATGTCCGGTGGATGAGGTTCTGTTTAATATCGTAGGAGATGATACAACATTCGGCTTATCGAGCAAGTTGGAAAGTCTATATATGACGAAGTCCTTGACAATCAGAATTTACTTGAAGAGACATATGTACAGTTTGTGGATGAAAGAAGATACAAAAGTTGTTGACCATTTAAATACTTTCAATACCCTTATAGTTCAATTGACTAGTATGGAAGTTAAATTCGAAGATGAGGATAAGGCTATTACACTATTGTGTTCGTTGCCTGAGTCTTGGGATAATCTAGTCACCTCTATTAGCTTTAGCTCAATAAAAGTTTTAGATTATGAATCTGTTGTGGGAGATTTGTTGGCCCAGGAGATGAGGAGAAAATCTAGTAAAGAAACCTCAACTTCAGAAGCGATGTTGGTTAGAGGTCGAACTAAAGAGCATAATGAGAGAAGTTTTTCTCGATCTAAGTCAAGACACAGAAAGGGTAAAGAAAAATGTTGGTAATGTGGCAAAACAGGACATCTCAAGAAAGATTGTTGGAAGAGAAAGGAATCTGAGGAAAACTCTACGAAGGAAGCAAATTTGGTTGTAACAAATTCAGGTATAATTGATCAAGTTTTATCCGTTTCTAGTAATTTACAATATCAAGAAGAATGACAGTTAGATTCAGGTGCCTCCCACAACATGTGCTCACATAGAAATTGGTTCATTTCTTACCAATTTGTTGATGAGGGTGTAGTGTTTATGGGAAATGGTATTCGTTGTAAAACTGTTGGGGTTGCTATTATTAGAATTAGGATGTTCGATGGCATTATTAGGGAATTAATGGATGTTAGATATGTACCTTAGCTTAAATCAAATTTGATTTCATTAGGAGTGTTGGATTCTTGTGTATACAAGTATACAGGTCAAGGTGGAGCTCTCACATTGTCGAAAGGGAATTTAGTAGTGATGAAGGCAACAAAGGTTGATAACCTTTATAAGCTGGAAGGCAGTACCGAAGTGGAATCTGAAGTGAGAGATATATCTTCTTATTTATGGAAGAAACATCAAGGTCGTAAGAGCAAGAAAGAATTGCAGCTACTGGTAAGCAGTAAAGCATTTCTAGACTTAAAATCTTTGTGTCTAAATTCCTGCTTGTTTTATATCTCTGCAAGTTATGATGATGGTATAAAGGGATGTTCTGTGTGGGATCCTACTTCTCACAAGGTCATCATTGACAGAGATACGGTATGTATGGAACAACCAAAAGGGTTGATTGAAGATCGCAATGGTAAATTTGTTTGCATGCTAGATAATTCATTGTATGGCCTATTAGTACCCAGGCAAATATACAAGATGTTTGAATCCTTCATAGTGAGTCAGAATTTTTCAAAGGGTAGGAATGACTATACAATTTATAGTACATTCACGGTCTTGATGTTCTTTGTTGATGATATGCTCGATGCAAGCCGAAGCATGGATAAAATTAGTAAGAAAATGAGTCAAATGGATAGGACAATTCAAATGAGGGATCGAGGAGAAGCAAAACAAATTAAGGGAATATAAGTACACAGAGATGGTAATGGTAAGCTGTGGTTGGAGTTCAATATGAACATTGTAAAACCAGTTTTTATCCCTCTTTCTTTCCATTATAAGTTTTCTTCAAGTATAGGGTCTATTTATAAAGAAGAAAAGGTTATGTCTCGTGTAAGTTCAGTAGGAGGTCTAATGTATGCGTTGAAATGGTTAAGAAGATATATTTCACATGCTAATGATGTTGTCAGAAACGTGACAGATTCAGGTGTTGCTGTGAAATGGGTGATTCAACGTTTGAGAAGCACAAATGTCACCTATAATGGTTACACTGAGATGGTCTTTGATAATTGTAATGTATGTTTTATAGGTGTTTTGGATAGAAGGAGATCTATCACTACATATGTTTCAAAACACAGTTGTGGAAGACATGTTGGAGGTGGAGTGAACCCTCGAGAAATCCAAACTCGTACAAGTCACACAGGCAAGATCATGAAACCAGTTTTATTAGAGAAGTTGCAATGGTGCTTGACTTCTCTTGGCTTGTAGAAAAGGTGATGAACAAAAGGAAGGAGCAAGGTATCAGGTTAATTGTTGTCAAGGTGGAGATCGTTGGGATTTGGTGACAACAAATTACCAAGAATAGTTTTTGGATCCTATTATTCTGCGTTGGTTACAACCAAATAGACCAAGTTAGAATATGGATAGGGATTGCATTTATTATTCAGTTTCTTGTAAATGTATATAAATACATGTAAGTCTGTAGAGGTTAAAAAGACTGTGAGAGAATGAGTATATGAGAGACTTGCAAATATGATGGAATCTCCATAATCCGAATAATAAGACAACCGATGCCTATGCTTGGTGGACGTAGTCCAAAATTTGGGTGAACCATGTGAAATCGTTGTGTTTATACGTGTGTGATTGTTATTTATCATATTGTGAATTGTGTTTTCCGCATTGACAATTCTAACAAGTGGTATCAGAGCTGGTTAGAGCTGGTTGAAGGAGCGTCAAATTCTCGGAGGAGTCACATAAGTGAAATCTGTGTGAGGGTGCGTAAATTCATACATTTCTGTAGGTCTCTCCTCTAGAAGTTCGCGGCAGCCACTAGTGCCCACTTTATGTGTGAGTAAATTTAAAAATTTCCGCACGCCGACCATATTAGGAGGTGTGGCGACTCCACAAATATTTTTTCCACATTTCCGCAGGCCAGCCACACGGGAGGTGCGACAACCCTTTGATTCACGCAGACCACTCAAACGAGAGGTGCGACGACTTTTCTAAAAAAAATTGGAGGGTAGCTTATGTTTTTTTGGAGTTGAAATTTTTTAAGGTGTGGTTTTTTTAAAGGGCATATTTTTTAAAAGCCACTTGGAGGATATTTTTTTTTAGGAATTACTACATTGGGAATATAGTATATAAAACAAAGGTATAAAGTGAATTTAAAAAGGTGAATCCTTTTCTTTAATAAAAGATTTTGTATTAAACATTTTTTATATATTATTAAGAGGATTTTTTTATTAAACTTTTTTTAATAAACCTTGTAAAGTTTATATCAATCATTCCTCCACATTATTGTTTAAAAAGGGTCTTGGGTTTTTTATAAGAAGTGGATATTGGGAGATTTTTTGTGCTAATGGCTAAGATGCAGAGTTCAAAGTTTGAAGTGGAAAAGTTTAGCGGTAAAAACAACTTTGAGCTCTGGAAGCTCAAGATGTGGGATTTATTGGTGCAACAAGGGTTGCAAAAGGCATTGGCAGGCAAGTCAAAGAAACCAACAACCATGAAGGAATGGGAATGGGAAGATCTGGATGTGAAAGCTCTTAGTACCATTCGTTTATGTCTGGCGGATGAGGTTCTGTTTAATATCGTAGGAGATGATACAACATCAGGCTAATGGAGCAAGTTGGAAAGTCTATATATGATGAAGTCCTTGACAAGAAGAATCTACTTGAAGAGACAGCTGTATAGTTTGCGGATGAAAGAAGGTACAAAAGTTGCTGACCATTTAAATACTTTCAATACCCTTATAGTTCAATTGACTAGTATGGAAGTTAAATTTGAAGATGATGATAAAGGCTATTACGCTATTGTGTTCGTTGCCTGAGTCTTGGGATAATCTAGTCACCTCTATTAGATTTAGCTCAACAAAAGTTTTAGATTATGACTCTGTTGTGGGAGCTTTGTTGGCTGAGGAGATGAGGAGAAAATCTAGTAAAGAAACCTCAACTTCAGAAGCGATGATTGTCAAAGGTCGAACTAAAGAGAAGAATGAGAGAATTTTTTCTCAGTCTAAGTCAAGACACAAAAAGGGTAAAGAAAAATGTTGGTACTGTGGCAAAAGAGGACATCTCAAGAAAGATTGCTGGAAGAGAAAGGAATCTGAGGAAAACTCTACGAAGTAAGCAAATTTGGTTGTAACAAATTGAGGTATAATTGATCAAGTTTTATCCATTTCTAGTAATTTACAATATCAAGAAGAATGGAAGTTAGATTCAGGTGCCTCCCACCACATGTGCTCACATAGAAATTGGTTCATTTCTTACCAATCTGTTGATGAGGGTGTAATGTTTATGAGAAATGGTATTCGTTGTAAAACTATTGGGGTTGGCAGTATTAGAATCAGGATGTTCGATGGTATTATTAGGGAATTAACCGATGCTAGATATGTACCTGAGCTTAAATCAAATTTGATTTCATTGGGAGTGTTGGATTCTTGTGGATATAAGTATACAGGTCAAGGTGGAGCTCTCACATTGTCGAAAGGGAATTTAGTAGTGATGAAGGCAACAAAGGTTGATAACCTTTATAAGTTGGAAGGAAGTACTGAAGTGGCATCTAAATTGACATATATATCTTCTTGTTTATGGCAGAAGCATCAAGGTCATAAGAGCAAGAAAGAATTGCAGGTACTGGTAAGCGGTAAAGCATTTCCAGACTTAAAATCTTTGTTTCTAAATTCCTGCTTGTTTTATATCTCTGCAAGTTATGATGATGGTATAAAGGGATGTTCTGTGTGAGATCCTACTTCTCACAAGGTCATCATTGACAAAGATATGGTATGTATGGAACAACCAAAAGGGTTGATTCAAGATCACAACGGTAAATTTGTTTGCATGCTAGATAATTCATTGTATGGCCTATTGGTACCGAGGCAAATATACAAGATGTTTGAATCCTTCATAGTGAGTCAGAATTTTTCAAAGGGTAGGAATGACTATACAATTTATAGTACCTTCACGGTCTTGATGTTCTTTGTTGATGATATGCTCGATGCAAGCCGAAGCATGGATAAAATCAGTAAGAAAATGACTCAGATGAACATGACAATTCAAATGAGGGATCAAGGAGCAACAAAACAAATTAAGGGAATATAAGTACACAGAGATGGTAATGGTAAGCTGTGGTTGGAGTTCAGTATGAACATTGCAAAACCAATTTTTATCCCTCTTTCTTTCAATTATAATTTTTCTTCAAGTATAGGGTCTGTTTATAAAGAAGAAAAGGTTATGTCTTGTGTAAATTCAGTAGGAGGTCTATTGTATGCGATGAAATGGTTAAGAATATATGTTTCACATGCTAATGATGTTGTCAGAAACGTGACAGATTCAGGTGTTGCAGTGAAATGGGTGCTTCAGCGTTTAAGAAGCACAAATGTCACTTATAATGGTTACACTGAGATGGTTTGTGATAATTGTAATTCATGTTTTACAGGTGTTTTGGATAGAAGGAGATCTATCACTACATATGTTTCACAACATAGTTGTGAAAAACATGTTGGAGGTGGAGTGAACCCTCGAGAAATCCAAACTCATTCAAGTCACACAGGCGAGATCATGAAACCAGTTTTATTAGAGAAGTTGCATTGGTGCTTGGCTCCTCTTGGCTTGCAGAAAAGGTGATGAACAAAAGGAAGGAGCATGGTATCAGGTTAATTGTTGTCAAGGTGGAGATTGTTGGGATTTGGTGACAACAAATTACCAAGAATAGTTTTTGGATCCTATTATTCTGCATTGGTTACAACCAAATAGACCAAGTTAGAATATGGATAGGGATTGCATTTATTATTCAGTTTCTTGTAAATGTATATAAATACATGTAAGCCCGTAGAGGTAAAAACGACTGTGAGAGACTCACTATATGAGAGACTTGCAAATCTAATGTAATCTCCATAATCCGAATAATAAGACAACCGATGCCTATGCTTGGTGGACATAGCCCAATGTTTGGGTGAATCACGTGAAATCATTGTGTTTATATGTGTGTGATTGTTATTTATCATATTGTGAATTGTGTTTTCCACATTGACAATTCTAACAGATAGATCTAGGTTTAAGATGGATATATGTTGGATTATTTTTTTTAGAAGTTGCCAAATACCTACTTTGACAACATCTATGTCATACTGGGCCAACACCTTTCTACTCTCTGTGCAATAACATCCACTATTAAAACTTTTTTATTGTCAAGGATAATTTTCTAACAATGTTCTGTTAATAGCAAAATGGATTAGCTCAACTAGTCATTTGACTAGTTCGATGCCATCAGATGCCCTGTTTGAATCCCATGGAGTGCACTAGTCTATATTTACTGGTTTACTAGAGATGCCATCCACAAATATGTGAAAAACATCCCTTCACTTCACAAGGTTTTCCTTCAAAGAAAAAACAATGTTGTGTGAATTAACATGCAAGAAATTCCATATTAAAAACAGAGGTTATTAGTTGCCTAAATCTTAGGGATTGTAATATGTAGAACAAGAAAAAACAATGTTGTGTGAATTTCACTTCACAAGGTTTTCCTTCAAAGAAAAAACAATGTTGTGTGAATTAACATGCAAGAAATTCCATATTAAAAACAGAGCTTATTAGTTGCCTAAATCTTAGGGATTGTAATATGTAGAACAAGAGACATATAGATAGGGATCCTCAGTCCCCAATCAATTTGGAATCATGCCCATCTTGAGGGTTTTAATACCTCGCAATATTACATTGATCATAGATTTGATCTGTTACTATTAACATGCAAGGAATTTAATACTTGAAGCAGAGCTACATTGATCATGGATTTGAACTGTTGCTATGCAGGAAATTTGACAATAAAAACAGATGTTGGTAGTTTTGCAAGTCTGAACATATGACTATAGTATATAGAACCATAAACATATACCGATTAACTGATTGGTATTTACCAGATTCAGTATTGAATTATATATAAAGGACGATAACTGAACATTGTCCCCAGGGGAGGTAGATTTGTCATCGATATTGGCCTAAGTAATAATAATAATACAAGTCTAGAATTAGGGATCGAATCTAAAACATTTTTCAGAGTATGAATAGTTTGACAGATTTAATTCTCTGGGTAATTGATATATCCTAAGTTAAAATGGATATAAAATGGATAAATACTGGTCAAAATCTAAATTCAGCTAAGCAGGGGATATATACTGGTCCAAATCTAAATTAAGTTGAGCATAACGTGCTGTTTCCCTCCGGAAAGTCCTCAAAATTCCAATCTCTGAAGATGTCTCTGCGAACAGCATGACACCTTGTTAATCTTGGACTGCTGCCAGTAATAGTATTGCTGCTAGGCTCCAAAGAAGGTGGCACTGGAACGACTCTTGTCCTCGGTGTATTTTCTGCAGGGGCAGGTTGCAGGTTCTTTTTATTAGACCAACAACCCACTGAAGATCCCCATCGTCGTTGTCGTTCCTCATCCGAACTCTGATCAGAATCACATCTTTGTATGTTTTGACGGGTCAGACATGCGAGATTCATGGTAGCACAATGTGGATGCCTCACAAATAAATAGTGTGCCTTCAAATTCTGCACAGGGAAATAAGCACACACATTTATGATGGCATTAGGTCACTAGAAAACGGTTATCTGTGGTCTTAGAAGTACAAGAACTGTCATATAAACACACGCCCAAATGAACATGGATAATCCAATTCACATCCACAGAACAAAATCTAGGGAGATCATAAAGAAAACCCAAGGGTTTAAAATCATGAAAATTCCACCCAGAGGGCTGAAGAGAATTTATAATTCTCACATCAATGATTAATGGTGTGCCTCATTCCTAGCTTCTCATTGTGACAACTACAATCAGTATGAYGAATCGTATGTCTCCTATATGCTACCTTTCATATCTTCTGCAATGCAAAATAACAGGAAGGCCTTTGATGGACAATAATGAAATAATTGATCTCCAATAACATTGCATCAAAASAACGTATTCCTYTCATAATTCTGTTAACAGCTTTACTCATCTATCATACTAATTATACAAAATGCTTCAAAACATCCATAATAATTTTTTTAGCTTCTATACTTTTTWAACTCTGCATTTTGTATTTGACAGAAGCTCCCAATTTTTTTGGCTGGAGTGGGCTTACTCTGAAGACTCGGGGTTCCTCGGTAGCTCAAAGAGGGTGAAAATTGTGCCAGTTGAGATAAATTCTCACTGATTTACCTCTGAACCATTTCCCAATCAAACTAACTTCCAAACAACTTTACCCATCTATTTACAAGCTSTAGATTTATAAATCAGTCTATYTTCAACTAAAACCAGGGATTCCCTTTTTACTAGAAAGCTGTGACAATCCATCAACCAATTCTACATGATCATACACTTCGAAGACATGCTTGCTTACCAACAATTTTTTGTCATACAAGGTATAGTAGGAGGCACCTATAGCCAGGGCCAAAGAAAACATTTTGCAGTCAAATATATATCAAAATGAAGCAATATCATTAAAAAAATTGATACATGAGTGAACTAACCGGAACCTGGTACTTTTGTGTACAGCCTTGAGAACTAATCAGCTGATTTTGGCAAGTAGACTAGACAGCCTTGAATTAACTCTAAAATAAATGTTAGATCTCAAGTGGGAGACTTCCATCCAAGTCTTGGCCTCATGAACTCTTTATCTTACTGTGCAAATGGGTTGGTAGTTGGAACTTTGAGTGGCCCCTCCTTTTCTGGATTTTTCCTTCCGCCATGTCAGAGAGTACCCACACAAATATCCCGAAAGGCAACATTAGACCCACCTCAAGTATCTATTTCGTGTGCAGCTGTTCTCGCTTCATACCCTCAACCCCATCAACCACCATTCATTTAATTAAAAAGGATAAAGAATCACTACTTATGYGACTTTCTATGTCCTGGCACTAGGCAGCACACAAGGAAAGGCAAGCATCCATCCCCAAGAATCTAATAAAAATATGGAGGGGACTGAGGGAAAATGTTTGAGATGTGGTCACTTTCCTTGAGAGAAAGAGAAGGTTAAAATAAGTCGAAAAAGCAAGATAAGGGTGAATTGGATTGAATCCTACTTTTTTTGTGAAAAGCTACCCACGACCTCACTTGAAGCTTCTGCAACTGCACCTGCTGCCATCAGATCAATCATCGTACCCACCTCCTCCACTTATATGATCATGCATCCTCCACCACATTGTTCGGCCTGTCACCAACCATATATATGTGGGTCACCACCTCCCCCTCCCAGCTCAGCCTTCTCCACTGCATTAACTAATCTCTGTACTACAGACTTTATTAACGACTGGGCTTAAGAGAGAGTCATATTACTCACCAATCTTCATGGTGGAATTGCTTCAACTCCAGCTTAGATCCATTGAACACCGAGAGGCAGACAACAGATCCTGATATCTCTAATGCATCGATACAACCATAACCGTAGCCTCTGATAACATACCCAAATTATTGTTAGGTTATGTAACAAAGCCAACGGTCATTAATTTGCTGACGAGTATCATGCTTTAGAAAACAACTTCAATGCAAATTCTCATCATCAATATCAGGATTCAGGAGATCAACGAGTTGGCTGCAAGCAAAGCCAGCCTTAAATAATTTCCATATATTGGGTTCCCGAGCAGTCAAAGCTTTTGGGGTAAAGAAAAACTTCTTAAATGTTCCGAAAAAAAACAGCTAAAAATTATAGATCTCACATAAATTACATAAATTGCCCAATCTTTGAGTTGCGCAAGCTACAAGCTTTTTTACCTTTATAATCAAGCTTTTTTACTTCTTTGTTTTTTTCATACATGAAAAAAATCATGTAAGTTTTACAATATCATTCCAAAGAGAGATTACAACTGCGGTTCTTTGTCAAAACAAACTTCCCCGTCAACGGTAGCTTTCCAAAATTACTTTCCACAAAAACACATTATCCAACCTTTATTATTTCTTTTACAATAGCCTATCAAAATTTCAAAAAATTTCAAAATCAAAGACTTAATTAAAATTTAGATAGTCTTTCAAAAGCATCTACTTGATCTCCCATCGCTCTGGCATAATATAAAATACCTTCATCCAATAGTAAAGCTTATTTTTGAAAGCTGATCAGCTTTCTGATTAAATTCTCTATAAATATTTTGGATTTTTAAAATCTGGAAACTTTGACTCAACTGGCGAATTCTAGTCATCCATGGCTGTAATGTAATCCTCTGCAAGTTATTTTTAAAGGAAAACCAGTCAACTATTACTTTAGAGCCTCCAACCAACTCTAAGCAATAAACCTGTTTATGAAGAGCAAAAAACAAGATACTCCACAATGCCAAGAGTTCCCCTCTTGTATTAGTTCCAGTTCCACAGTTCAATTTAATGCTATAAACACCCAGGACTGGACATTTTAGTAAAGCACCTACACCACATTTTTTTCCTCCATTTTGAGAAGCACCATCAAAAAACCCAACAGCCATATTTCCCTCCAACAAGGGAGGACGAGCTAATCTTTGAGACTGGAGAGAATGAACTTTAATGAACTCGCCCAAATCTTGTAAAACTTGATTACACACCCTAAAAAGAGACAAATTTTGATCTTCAAAAATAATCAGATTTCTATGTCTCCAAACTTCCCAACATATATAACAAGGTAGTTCCTTCCAATAGTCCTCCTTATTCCAAGCCTTGAAGCATTCATGAAGCTGCCCACATTCACAAACTCTCTGAAACTTAAGAACATTTAAGATATGTTTCCAAACTTCTTTTTTGAAAGAACAATAAACCATTAAATGATTTATTGTTTCCTCCTGCTCTCCACACAAAATACATTTACTAGGACCAAAAAAGCCTATTTTTAACAAGTTATCCCAAGTTAAAATTTTGTTTTTTTTATCAGCAATCAACTAAATAATTTAATTATCAGAGGAATCTGTCAGTTCCAAATATCAATCAACCAATCCTCTATAAAATTGAGTAGTCATTTTTCGATTATATTTTTTGATTGATTTTGTCTGAAATCCAACCATAAATTATTAAAACTATATATTTAAGTAGTTAAATGCATATAATAAGAAGACTGAATCCATTAATATATTAAAAAATTCAATTTAAAACACTGAAATGAGTAATTTCACCTAAATTTTATCTCCTTTCAGTGAAAAATACCAAAACCTAAAAACTTTTAACAATGCCCATGGAAAATATTGAAATTTCTGTTTATACCTGATTTTTGTGAAGTACAAACTAAAAATTCTGCCAATGCATAATTTTTATTTCATGGTCGAGTCCATGAATGGATGGTTTAATTCACATGCTCTCACAACTATTTATAAATTTATTACATTTGAAAATTCATAAAAATAAAACCTGATTTTGGTGAAGTACAAACTAAAAACTCTGCCAATGCATAATGTTTATTTCATGGTCGAGTCCATGAATGGATGGTTTAATTCACATGCTCTCACAACTATTTATAAATTTATTACATTTGAAAATTCATAAAAATAAAATGGGAAATTCAACATAAGATACGTACATTGTAAAAATTTATTACATTTAAAAATTCATAAAAATAATATGGAAATTCAACATAAGATAAGTAAATGAAAAATTCAACATAAAATAAGTATATGATAAGTATACGGTAATAGATTTGGTGATGGTTTAATTCACATGCTCTCACAACTATATATAAATTTATTACATTTGAAAATTCATAAAAATAAAATGGGAAATTCAACATAAGATAAGTACATTGTAAAAATTTATTACATTTAAAAATTCAAAAATTCATAAAAATAATATGGAAATTCAACATAAGATAAGTAAATGAAAAATTCAACATAAAATAAGTATATGATAAGTATATGGTAATAGATTTGGTTAGTTTATTAATAATATAAAAACTATTTATAAAGTTATGACATTTTAAAATTCATAAAAATGAAAATTCAACATAAGATATCTATATTGTAATAGATTTGGTTAGTTTTTTAATAATAGAAAAACTATTTATAAATTTATTACATTTGAAAATTCATAAAAATAGAATGGGAAATTGATAAGTACATTGTAATAAATTTGGTTTGTTTGAATATGTATTAAGTTTTTTAACCATATAAAAATTAAGAAATTAATTTTTTTTTTCATATATTTAATTTTTTTGAAAATTTATTAAATTTAATATAAGAATGAAGTACTTTGTTAAAATTTAATTTGATTGTATTAAGTAGTAAAGTGATTTATAATCCATTATGCCATAAATGTTGTCATATATGTAAGTGACAATATTTACAAAATAAATAAACCAATATAGATTTATTTTAAATTTGGTGTAATTTTTTTTATTATTTTATTTCATTTCATTTATTAATCTTTCATAATAAAATTATTAATAATTTTATATCTCAATAAATTTCACCATTCTCACTACTGGATAATTGAAATAAATTTACACTAATTAATTTAAATTAGCATAAAAAATGTTTTCACCTCAAGAGATTTGATCTTTCTGGATACTTGATAGATCCGAGGTTAAGATGGATCTATGCTTTGGTTTAATGATGATGATGATGATTTACGCCCACTAAGACTGAATTGGTCTATTGGACCTTAAGAGGGTAAGTGATTACTTGTGATTCTTTAGGATTTTGTTTCTGTGCTCGAAAAGTATTAAGAGAAGCTTTCCAAGATCACCATAGTTTTGTTGAGTTAAGAGGTTAAGAAGGTTGGTAGTGTGACAAATATTTTTAAAATGAGATCTAATGTGGGTATAGGCTGGACAATCTAAGAGAAAAAAAATTTCATCTTCAACCTTATTAGTGTCACAAATGTGACACGCTCTTTCATCCCATGGCATTTTAGGAATTGACCAGCGCCCAGTTTCACTATGGAGCTTGTGAGAATTTGTTCTTATTTTAGCAATGCTTATTTTTTTCTTTACACTCGTCAAAACAGACAGATAATTTTGATCTTCTAGATTAGGGTTGATTACATCCTTATAATAACTTAATTTTTTTTTCCTCCAACTCTTTATCACACCACATTTTCTCCATTAATTTTGGTTTGATGATATTTTTAGTAGTATCATTATTCTACAAAATGGTGTCTTCCATGATTCCCCAATAGTTTAGCCAAGACTGGGCATCTTTATGCCATCCTCACTTGAGTCGATGGTGGTTACGACTCAATTTTGAAGCAATTTTAGGAAGCCTATTGTCTTCCATGTTGTTTAACTTGCTCTTATACATTAGGTATCTAGTCATAGTCGTGCTCTCAATGGGGGAGATGCTTGTTTTTAAGAGGAGGATTGGATAGGGTGTATTTGCTTTAACTTTGAGATTATAGGTTATAAAAAATGTTGTATTTGCTCTATCTTTCTCCAAGATTCACGAGAGATACTACAACCCGAGACTTCACATCCATAAAGAATAACATGTGTAACGAGAGTCTCAAAGAGGAGTTTCTTCTTATCCCAAATCCAAAGATTAGTTGAATTGCAATTGTTTTCAATCCCACAATAAGCTTTCCATCCCCCAATAATCCTATTCTCAATGCTATAATTCCAGTTGAGGTTGTGGTGAATATTAATTCCAATATATATGTATGAAGTCACTTCCTCCAAGTTGTTGTTTTCATATACGAAGGTATTGTTGTTCCTGAGTCTGTACTAAGGCTTAGAGTACAGTGTCAAGGCATCCGAAGGTAAGTGAAGGAGTATACGAAGATAAATTACCTTCTGTATAGGAAACTAATGAAGGTTTCTACGTTCCCAACGTCTAGCTTCCAACTGCTCTTGAGTAGCTATGTCTCGTTCAATGGCTGCCCATGAATGTTCAAGTTCTTCCCGAGTGTTAGCAGTTATGAGTATCATGTCGAAAAGACTTAAAGCGATATGATTTTGATTAGAGAGTCCAGGTTGAATATTCAGTTGAATAGCTACAGGGACAGTCATTGAGAAAGCATCACCAGTGAGGAAGGATTTAACGAGTGGTTTCGATGCTGTTCAATTTGGTTGAAGTGGAGAAACTTTTGCAGGAAGAATGAGATAAAAACACAACATAAGGCCTTTTCCCGTAACTGTGTTATTCTTATAAAAAGATGCGACGTGAGAGAGAAACGTTTAACAGTAGACAACGCAAGATTCTAGTCAATGGAAAACTCACATATAAAAAGAAAAAACTAACACAGACATAATTGATATGATGTAAACAAATATACCATTCTATAAATGTAAATTGGTCTTACACCCGCTAAAGCTGGTGCAGAGGAAAGACAAGAGACAATTACAGAAAGATAAAATCCTTTTCACTATAGTAGTGGTGGTACTAAATTATAGTGATATATATCAATTATGTAGAGAAAAATGAA
>ML796582.1:304788-371827 GCA_009831015.1 Picea engelmannii
ATCATACTTCAACTAAGTATAATCAAAATAATTAATTAATAACTTATAATCACTTAAGGTTATTTAATAATTAATTATAATTTAGCCAATGTTTAGGTTTATTTATGAGATTATTCATAGTAATAAGAAAAGGGTCATTACAACTTTTATCTCTTCCAAGCTATTCCAAAGGTTTTTCTTAGGAACCATGTCAACATCTTTTCTAAAGTCAACAAAACAACAAAAAAGATTGGTTTTAGTATTTCAAACTCCTCTGCAATGATACTAAAGGTAACAAGATGATCCACAACTGAATGATATCTCTTAAACCCTGCCTGGCCTTTATCTCTTTTACTATGACTTTCTGGCCAAAGGCTAATCTTCTTTTCCAAAATAATTCCATAAAGCTTGGTTAAAATCGGGCTAATCATAATGGTCCTATAATTAGAGGGAATGTTTCTATCTCCATTTTTAAAAATAGGAACAATGAGGCTTTGCGTCCAAGGTTTAGGGAAGCCCTTCTTGACTGCTAAATTGAAGAGCTTGTGTATGTGAGGGATAAGGATAGGCCCTCTGATTTTAAAAATTTCATCTTGGTAGCCTTCAATGTCCTTAGCTTTCCCATTTGCAAGCTGCTTAACCCCGAACTCTATGTCATCTAAAGAAAAAAATGCATCTTTTGTAGGGACAATAGGAATGGTGTCCATGGCATTAGGGAACTCGTAAAGACTTTTAAGGTAAGAATTGCAGTCCCTTAAGGGAATCATATTATTTTCTTTAGTATTGCGGTTTAGAATTTGGCTCCAGAACTTCTTAGGATCTAGCTTAGATAGTTTTGAAAAATGCTCTTGCCTTTTATTGATATAGTGCCTTTTTTTCCTTTTAACTAGGGATTTGTATGTATTGATCTTATCGAGTTTGAATGACTCATTAGAAGCATCCCTAATGGCTTTCCTAGCAATTTTACATTCTTTATCATACCAAGGGTTGGTCGTTCTATTATTCTTTTTACATGACACCCCGAAAAAGAACTTATGAATAGAAGTGGAAAGGGTAATTGTAAAATTATGATAGAGTTCTTCAATATTGTCCTTATAAGTTAGGAGATGTAATTTAATATTTAAATCCTTTAAGAAAATGTCAAGTTTACTTTTGTCAAAGCGCAATTGTCTTTGATTATCAAAATTCTCTTCAATGGCACTCATGTTCATGGAAAAGTTTAGAGTTAGGGTTAAAGGTTTACGATTAGAGTCAAGTTCATGGTCATTTAAATGGTTAAAATTTGTTATTTGGTTGGAAACGAGGATATCAGATATCACATAATCTACAACACTACTACCTATCCCATGAATAGAAGTCATCCAGTTGGAGTTTGGCCACTTCATTACTCCATTGCAAATTATTAGGTCTTGAGAGTTGTAGAGCTTGACCAACTCAATACCAAAAAAACTCTCAATTAGGTCTTTAGAGCTTCTTTTGTAGCTATTAGATAAAACAAGGTCCTCATCTAGCCATAAAGGATTATGGTTGGAATCAATGCTTAACAAAGTAGCTTGTTTAGTTGCATTCATAGCATTAAATTCCCCTGGCAGGAGGATATTACCTTCATTTTTCAAATTATAAATATCTTGATCTAAATTATTACAGGGACAATTGCTATCTAGATTGTTTTTCTTATAAAAAGTAGAATTAATAGGTGAAAAATAGAAATTTTTTATATACATCTTCTTAGCATTGGTGTCTAAAATTTCTATCCAAATGTAGTGATTTAGAGGGTCAATCTTATGAAGTTGAATGTGAGGAGAAATGCTCTTTCTAATATAACAAGCTATGCTTCCTATCCCTCTACCGTGGGACTTTTTGTTCCATCCCGACCATAAGACAAATCCTTCTATGTTAGGGACCTTAGACTCTTCATGCTCCCAAGTTTCAACTAGTCAAATAATATCAATATCACTTGGGATCCAACTTATCATAGGACCTTTTACAATAATATACTGTAATGTTTTTAATATTTTAGTATTAAAAATAATAATAACACATTTTTTAGTATATTAATATATTTCATAATATATTACTAGCTCCATAATCACT
Source organism: Picea engelmannii (assembly GCA_009831015.1). Classification (NCBI taxonomy): domain Eukaryota; kingdom Viridiplantae; phylum Streptophyta; class Pinopsida; order Pinales; family Pinaceae; genus Picea; species Picea engelmannii. The sequence goes on from ML796582.1 coordinate 306,862, forward strand.
ACATTGTTTTGGTGATCTATTAAGCTAGGGAAAATCCAAACATAACAATTTAAAACCAATATATAATTTTTAATATATTAAAATATTTTATAATGTGTGTGTGTGTGTGTGTGTGTGTGTGTGTGTGTGAGAGAGAGAGAGAGAGAGAGAGAGAGAGAGAGAGATGATGACGATGATGATCCAAAAAGGATCCAAAGAAGGCTAAGAACAACTCAAAAATCACAGAGGCAACTCAGGACACTCAGAATGGCCTCAGCAGATAGAGAAAGGGAAAAGATTCAAAGTTGCCAAAACTTAGTGAGAACAACATTATCATGAAGAGCGCGTCGCAGTATTTCTAACATCATAAACGACTCGTCAAACAGAGTTACGGATTGAAAGATATTCATGGTCAAAGTTTGGTCAACCTAGCCCAGTCAACAGGGGGATGAGTTAGCATCCGTATGGATGATGTCAAAATTCATACAGTACACATGGTAGGAGAAGAAGCTGACATGTGTCATGATGACGTCAGCATGGTGATGTGGCTGCACCAGAGGCTGCCACCTGTCACCCAGATTTGGTACTTCTGGATCGATCTGTGGACCAATAGGATTGTGCCACATGGCAGTCTGTATGGTCCGTATAGTGACGTGGCAGGATGACATGGCATGGAGAGTTGGTATTTCATCTCTTGGAATCTCTCTTCACATTTTGATGTCCAAATGAATTTAGCCCCCTTTTTCTGAAGGGAGGTGATTGGGCAACCAATCTTGGAGAATCCCTTTATGAACCTTCTATAGTATCCTGCTAGGATCATAAAGGATCTAACATCAGATATATCCTTTGGGGTAGGTCAATCCATAATGGATTTGATCTTGTCTTGATCAACTGCCACTCCTTCCTCATAAATAAAACGACCTAAGTAATGGACTTGTTTTTGGAAAAATCACACTTATTAAACTTAGCATAGAGTCAGTGGTCTCTTAGTACTTTAAGCACTAACTTGAAGTGTTCTTCATGATATTCCATAATCTTAGAGTATATTAGGATGTAATCAATGAAAACCAACACAAATCTATGCAAGAATCTACTGATTATATTATTCATTAAGCACATAAAAGTGGTTGGTGCATTGGTAAACCCAAATGGCACCACCACAAATTCATAGTGACCATATATTGTCCTAAAGGATGTTTTGTGGACGTATTCATCCTTAATTCGGACTTGATGGTATCTAGACCTCAAGTTAATCTTGGAGAAAATTGTAGTACCCCTTAATTGGTCAAACAAGTAATTGATCATTGGCAAGGGATACTTATTCTTAATGGTCATCTTATTGAGTTGTCTATATTATATGTACAACCTGAGGGTGGCATCCTTCTTTTTCACAAACAAGGTTGGTGCTCCCCATGGGGACACATTAGATCAAATGTAGCCTTTGTCAAACATCTCCTTTAGTTATAGTTTGAGCTCAAATGTCTTTGATGTACTCATTCTATAGGGCGTTCTAGACACTGGCACCGCTCTCGGTACAAGTTCTATTGAAAAGTCAACATCTCTTCTTCGAGGTAGACCTGGTACCTCTTCTGGAAACACATATTTATACTCTCTTAATATGGGATGGTCCTATAGGCTTGGTTTATTGTTCTCAACAGAGCTCAACACTTGTATTGCATACAAAGGACATCCTTTTATGCAATACTTCTTCACTTGAAGGGTTGATATTTGTCTCACTGAGACAAGATTTTGAATCCCTTGTAGGGTTATATTTATCCCTTCTTCATCTTCACACTTCAAAATTTTATTGTAACAATCCAACTCAATTTTATGAGCATCCAACCAGTTCATGCCAATCAACAGGTCATAAGATCCTAAAGGGGGCATGTTTAAGGTGGCTTGGGTGGTTAATCCATTCATAATGAATTGGCATGTTGGTATGACCTTCGTTACCTTTCTTTTGGTTCCAGTGGCTAGTTGCACCAACGATGATTTAGCATGTTTTACTTGCTACAATTTACATTTCTCAACAGTTTGAGGGGAAACATAACTCAGATTAGAACCAGGGTCAATTAAAATGGAAACTAGTTGGTTGACAATCATACCTTCCACCTCCACCACTGAAGCTTGGTGTTCAAATTGTCTATCATCCAAGGTTGCATAAATTTTTGGTATGTTCCTAGCCACATCATTGACTGTGGTATCCTCTTGGACATTGTAGACCCTCTTATTGTTGTATTTCCTATGTGGAAAGTCCCTTAGAAGATGTTCTTTTCCACAACCCAAACATTTCAAAGGTTCTCTCTTTGTGTTATCAGTCTTACTTGGGGTTTCTCCCAAGGGTTTATTACCACTTTGAGATGGAAAATTCTGTTGATATACACTTCTAGTAGGAAGGCTCATCTTATAACTTTTCCCATGGTTCTTAAATCTCGAGGATTTAAACCCCTTCTTGAATCTTGAATTAATTTTCTTCTTCCAGTCCTCATGAGGTTTTGTCTTATTCTTGAATTGCTCATAGCAATACCTTGCCTTCCAGATAGTATCTTCTAAGGTATTGGGTTCATCAAATTCAATTCTTCCCTGGAAGGACTGAGGCAACCCACTAATGAATCATTGCATCTTTACCTTTTCAACCTTTATGTAGGGCACATACCTTATCAACTCAAGCAATTTGTTGATATATTCATCTATTGTGAGTTTTCCTAGCTTGAGTTCATAAAACTCCTTGGTCTTCCCATCAAAGTATTTATCTAAAAGATACTTCTTCTTGAAGTATTTCTCAAATTGTTTCCATGAAAATTCCTTCTCATGGATTCCATTCACATTTCTAAGGTCCTCCCACCAAATGGAGGCCTTTCCATTCAGGTTTAAAATGGATATTCGAGCCTTTAAGTTTTCAAAGTAGTCATGGAATCTGGAGTACTTCTTCATCCCTGGTAGCCAAAATTCTACTTCTCCCCCCTTCTTAATTTCTCCATCGAAAGTGGGTGGTTTGGATTTATTAAATTCTTTAGGGTCATGGCTCTTGGAATGTTTCCTCTTCTTTCTTTTCCTTTGGGAATGTGAACTAGTTTTTCTACTAGAAGATCCCTTGAAGTTGTTAGTTTCCTCACCATAGGATTATTTCCGTTGAGTGTCTCTTGGCTCCATGTTGGGCCTTCTTTGAGGTGCTCCTCCTTTTGTGGCCAGTTTCAAGACCATGATTTCATATCTCAGATGGAATTTGAGTTTTCTTAGTTTGATGTCTGTCCACATGACTGGTTGTTGGTCCATGTTGCAACTGCCTTTGTATATCTAATAGGATTTGTAGTACGACTGCATTAATTTCAGTTTTCTTTTCCTGTTCTTTTATCATCCTTTCATTGTCATCCTTACAACTCTATAATTCTGCCATGAGTCTTCTTATGGTTTCATCCAAATCTGGAGGGGTTTTCACTGCCCTCCTCTCATTATACTCTTCCTCTCTATTGTGGGAGCCTTCCTCCAACTCATGTTCCATCACCATCCTTTACGTTGCAATTTTCCTGTTGTCCAATGACTTCTTGAGTGTTGATAAAACATTTTATGTTAGTTAATTACCTACTAGTTTGGGAACAACACATACAATTTATAAGGTGAAGTCAACTTCTTTATTTGGAACACTAACAACACACAATTCAAACTTTAAAAACATATAAAGACAACAAAAAGTATCATTCCTCTCTTCAACATTGGTTTAAATAGGTCTCTTATGAAAGGGGTAAGGTAGGGTGTTACCCTTAAAAGTTATCTAACAATATTTTATACGACCCGTTTATGATCCCAAGTAGGCCAAGTGTTGTTTCCGCTCTAATACCAATTTTTAACAAACTTGACCCATAAGTACCCTTTTTAGGGATGGGGCATCAAAATTTCACTTTCCTTAATCATCTTGAATCCTTTCCCCATGATATTCATCCTTTTTTTCTCACTAAGAGTTATCTAACAACTTCTATCCTACTCAAATCAGATCTCTAGAATGGGAGAAACGCCCTTCCAAATCTCTTCATGTGTTATTAGTCAAGGGCCATGTGGCGTCCACATAGGTCCATCTCATTCATACCACCTCAAGTTCCCCGAAGCCCCGTAGATTCCCCAGTGATACTGCATCTATGGTGGAAGTCCATCCACCATCAAATCCAATGATGAAACTTCATCCTCATTTAACACATAAGCTCAAGGGAAATTCTACGTTCGACACTTTGGCATTTAACGCCCCATTTTTCTTTCTACGTGCATATCCTACGGAGTCCTAAAATCCTAAACTCCCAAAGGACCTCAAAATTGTGCCATGTAGCTCTAGCCTTCGACCCATTTCGACTCATCCAAACACACCACTTCGATCCTCCGGAGTCCAGAATTCTTGGACTCCTGAAGGGTCCCCACTTACACATGGTGATGCATTAAATGAAGAGGCAGGGACATGTGGGTTTTGGCCTTCGGTCGGTTTAATCCCAACATTCCATCCTCCCAATCTTCTCAAAGTTCTGAACTCTTGGAGTCCTGGGTAATCCACCATCGTTTGTCTAAGTGAGCATACTCCAAGGGATGACACGCAACAAGGGCATAGATGACACATGGCCCCATCAATGGGTGACATGTATCACAATCTAATGTGAATTTAGGGTCTATAAGAAGCATAATTTATGGTGACACATGGCATGCCGAACAAGGGTCCATCTCACCCTAGGTGACATCAGCATGCCACATCCCTCCAAGACCGACAACCTTCCAACGTCCCTTAGATCCCACAGTCGAGACATGTCCATGTAGATCCATGGATCTATGGCCTCTGTTACTTCATAACTTCAGTGTTTAGGGGTTTCAACTACTTGATACTCCATTTCTCCTGGAGTGTTCAACACCGGACTGACCATGACTTAGATCTAACAGCCATGGTATATCCCGAAGCATCCTCAGATCGACGATCCCCATTAATTTGCAACTCTGACATTCCGAGGTTTTGGTGTTATGACACTGCTATTCTCCCAAAGTGGTTAACATTGGACTGGCCATGACGTAGATCCAATGGTCAGGGAGATTCTCGAGTACCCTTGGGTCTATGGCTCATCTTACTTTGCAACCGGTAAGTGGGTCAGGTTTTAATGGTGGGACAGATCCCACGATCACATTTAGGAAAATCGCCAGATGTCGGCCAACCTCGCTGGTAACCAAACCAACAGGTTGCCTTTGGTTGGTTTTGGAGGTTGCAAGGTTATGACATCCTAGAGCTATGAACTTCTAGAGTTCTGAAGCCAGAATATCTTCCCTTCTTTCATACCTAGTGATGGGTTCGAAGGTCCTGGTCATATGGAGCCTTTGACGAGTCTCGGGGCTATACGCTCGACTCTTAGATGTGATTTTTTTAGGGTCATGGACATGAGCCCTCAGTCACACCCACGAAAGGGTTTGAAGGAGGCACCCTCCTTCCACCGAGCTCGAACTCAGTGACATCCGAAGGTGAGTTGAGGGGGGTTGACATGACTGAGGTGTTCCAATGAAGTTTGGACACCACCCTTATATTACAAAATCATTACTTGGGAAAAATTCTCTAAGGGTTTTCCAACAAGTAAAGACCTCATAAACTTATCCTTAGCTTCATCTACAAAACCCATTCCTAATAATTCTCTTACTGCTAAGCGGAGGAAAAAAAAAACATGCAATTAGAGGGGCTCAAAGAAAACCAATAAGCATTTCTAATGGTTAATCAAACAATGTAAATTATAATCATAAACACATACATTTGATCATCACTTCCATTCTAGTACACAAATTATAAAAACACTTATCATGAATCCAAAATCGTGAAGCAATTTCTAGGAGGGGTGCCTGTTTCCACCCAAACGTAGGCACAACAACTCCTCGATGGATTTACTACTGGCCACCCCCTAGCTAGACCATGATGCTCTGAGAGAGAATCTTCTTTCTTATTCAGCGATAGTCAGGGACAAAGGTTACTCTCCTCCTCCCATAGGGATTTGACAATTGGTTTTCTTTTCACCAAGAAAGGGGGCCTGCAACGAGTGCTTCCTCAGTCACTCATCTCCCTGCAACCCTATTTATCATCTTGGACTGAAAATGCTACCATGAAATTCTTGCACCCAGAGCAAGCTTTTTGTTTAGTTCTCCTCAGAACCCTGAGAGTTTCACTTGCTCTCTCCCTCAGAAAATGATCTCCTGACTCATATTTTTTCACACTCTCCTCTGCCCAAAAATTCCCTTCTTTTCTTTCCTTCCTCAGAAATATTGCATGGGTCTGAAGCCCAAGTTCATGGTCAAGTCAGAAATTATTTTAGATGGATACTCTTCCCATCTCCTCATTAATTCTTGAGTAGGACTTCCCTAACCACCAACCTGACTGGTAATTTATTTCTGGGTCAGAGAACTGTCCTAGGTCTAAGAAATTTAAATCCAGTAAGTTACTGGTCTAGTGGGGGCCATCTCAACCATTTCTGATTCCCCTCACCATCTCTCTCATAACATCATGATCTACCTTGGAAAAACCCCTCAGTAGTATGAAACACTATCCATTTTATTAAATAATAGAAATGCATACATTACCTTTTTATAACAAAAAGGTTCATCAATTCCAACATACACACATATTTAGTTTGCCCATAGTCTTTTGGCAAGTTATAGTTATATTTACAAGCTAGGGGAAACACGGGTATTACATCTATGTTCCATCAAGTAATCAAGCAAAGCTGATTTGGGAAGCTCACTACAGTAAGGTGGCAAGACACTTTGGCATAGAAAAGACAGTGGTAGTGTTGGAACAACATTTCTATTGGTTGAAATTACGATAAGATGTCAACAAGTATATTAGGTCCTGCACGACCCATGCCATTTCCAAACCAACCATTAAGAAACAAGGAATGTACACCCCTCTTCCTACTCTCGATAGGTCTTGGGAATCCATCTTGATGGGCTACATGTTGGGCCTTCCTTCCACCAAGTAGGGAAATGACTGTGTTTTCATGGTGGTTGAACAATTTTCCAATATGGTGATTCTTGTCACTTGCAAGAAGAGAATCACAACAGACGCCACTGCCAAACTCTTCTTTGAACAAGTGTGGGTATATTTTTGGATACCACAAACCATCATCTCTGATAGGGACATCTGGTTCCTCAACACATTATGGTTGAGCCTCTGGTCACGATTGGACACCCAGCTTACCAAATCCACGACCTTCCACCCCTAAACATATGGCCAAACCAAGGTCATTAACAAGATGATCGTGCATATCTTGCGCATGTACAATTCCGAGCATCCACACACATGGGATGAGATTGTTCCATATGTTCAACATAGTTACAACAGAGCCATACATAACTCAACTGACCATAACCCCTTTCAGGTGGGGTTTGGATTTCAACCATTGGGTCCCATGGATGTTGCACTACCCCTTGCGTCCACACATACATAATAATCCCATGTGCAAACCGAAGCTGACAAATCCACCCGGTTCATTGAGCGAATCTAGCACATCCTCCAACAGGTTCAAGATATTTTCCAGAACTATGATGCCAAGTACAAGTAGCGCCATGATCAATACTAGGTTCCACACAAGTTTCAGGTGGGAGATAAATTTTGGTTGCACTTGCAGAAAGAATTCCTTATAGAAGCCCATCAAAAGCTTCATCCACTCCACTATGGACCTTACACCACCACCAAGTCTATGGATGAAAATTATTTTGATCTCAACATTCCCCCTTCCTTGACTTGCACCCAATGTTTAATGTGGACCTCCTTCAGCCATACTTTCCACCCTTATTGGACACCTCAGAGATAGTAGAATAGTTGACACCGACAGAGATCAACCTTGACTGCATGGAATAAGCATCCATTGATCACATCATGGACACATAGCTCAAGGGAACTCGCCAACAGAAGCTTAATCTTTATCAGGTTGTCAAAGTGGGGCAACTCCTACACCAAGGAAAATGGCTCACCCAGGGCCAAATTCAACAGAAGTTTCCCCATCTAATGGTGAAACTCAATGCAATGGAGACCATTTCTTCCTAAGGAGGGATGATTGATCTAGGTGGATATAAATGGCCACCCACCTCTTCCAGTTGGCTCACATACAACTTTCATCTTGGTAGTTACAGTTTTTATCTTGGCATTTTTTTTCTAGATTTTCGGGTACTAAACTTTCAGGGTTGTTTTGAGGCCCTAAACAATGTTTTTTGGGCCCGCCATAGTCACACTGTAGTATAAACAACATTTTTTGGGCCCACCGCCATCAAAATCTCATCACACTACAATGTGAATGTGGAGGGCCAAAATTTTTTTGTTTAGGGCCTCAAACTAGCCCCAAAAGTTTAGGACACAAAAAGCAGTGTGACTGTGTGTTATAACCCTAAATTGCACCATACATGCTTACCTAGCATCGGGCCATCTCAGATCCCTTCTTTGCCAAAGCACTGCTGAACAACTCTTTAAAAAATCCTCTTTATAAAGGCCCATGCACCCTACTCCACTACTGCACGCGTGTACATGCTAGCTGACCTCAAACAGCCTGCGTGGACCGACAAAAGCATGAAAAAAGGAAAGTTGCCGACGAAACACAAAAGCTATGGGTGAGTTAACTGAAACTCCTGGCCATGCATGGTTGAGGATTCTTCCAAATACCTATCTCCTTTTAGCCTATAAAAGAAGGGGTAGGGGTACCATTTGGAAGGAGAAAAATATAGCAAAGAAACTCTGCCCATTTGCGTATTCCCATTGTCCCAACCCTTTAGCCTTCCTTGTGCCAAAGGAGATACAAAGCAAAGCAGTTGGAGGACAGTCGAAGAGGATCCCAGGATCAGGTTTGTGGAGCGGTGGCCAATCTCAAATTTTGTAAGTTGACTCATTCAAAGTAATAAAGAAAGTGCTTTTCCCGTCCCAATTCATGAGTTATTCATAATTTGCTAAGTACATGTTTAAATTTCTAACTCGTTATTCTATAGGTAGTATGCATGTGTAGTTGTTTCTTGTCTTGTATGCAAGTCAGCATTGGAAAGGAGAACCGCTAACAAGTAATCAAGTGTGACAAGGGATCGACATCGAGCACCTGGAACGAGGCAGGTTGATCTAGCCATGCATTTACTAAAAAGAAATGGGATTTAAGTCTGGGGACAAAGGTAGAAAGTAGATTTTCTATAGGTCATATCTGCATGCAAAGTCTAACCCTATTTTCTAGTCCGTAAGGAGATTTCCCTCACAACAGAATTGGCGACCATACTGGGGAAGATCTCTAGTGTTCTTAGGAGTTTTATGTGTTTTTGGGTAGTTTTTAGAAAAAGGCTAGTTTTTCTTACTGTTTTTTTTTTAAGTTTCTGTAAGGTCTGAGCTAGCAGAGAGTCTAGTTTTCCATACCAGTTTTCTCTGATTTGCTTGACTGTGTTTGTCAGGACCCACAGAGGTACACACAGCCTGCATAAGGTCTTCACGCGTGTACCCACGCCCTACTCTCTTATAGCTCACGTGTACACGCTAGCTGAGGAGGTAGCAGTAGTGTGTAGAGTCGAGAGAATTTTGGAGGCAGTCATCCTCTTCCCTGTCAAAATCAAACATTCTCAGGGGTTTTCTGTAATTATGTCTAAGTCTTGGTTGTTTGCAGTCTTATCTTAGATTGTTTTTACTTTATCATTTTTTCCTTACATTATTTGTTTTTTCTATTAAAAACGAGTGTCCAAGCCTTCAAGGGATCCTAGTTATCAATATTAGTGGTCTCTTCCTGGTTTTGGGTTGTCTGTTTTCATTTTTTCTCAGAGTTTAGATATACACGCAGCCTGTACAAGGCCAGCCTGCTTGTACACACCCTCTGTCTCTATCCAGTGCGCATTTGCATGCATGCTGTTAGATTAACAATCACGTGCTTGTACGTGATACTTTTTGTTGAGGGTAAGGCAGTCATCCTTTCCCTTGATAAGAATTATTCCTCTCAGGTGTTTGAATCTTTGTCTTAGCAATCGATACCTTAGGATTAATCTTACCCTTAGCTTTCTTTTTCTCATTTAAAAGCTGTCACAAAAATAATTTTTTAAGGTTTTTAGACAAGTGTGAGAGTCATTTAAAAAAAATAAAATTGCTAGTGTGTGATTTTTGACCTGATTCTTTGCGATCTGCGACTAGGCTAGAATTGTTTTCTTGGTTTTTGCTTGTTGGTATTTTTCCTTTTGTGCTTTATCAAGCATTTAAATAAAAAAAAAATCTCTTTTCATTTTCTTGTTTGGTTGAAGAGTGTGTTTCTGCATTATTAGTCAGGAGAAAGTCATTTATTTCATAAGTTTTTTCAGTTTACTTAGATCATAAGTAGCTTGTAGTCAAGTGAAATTTCTTTTGAGTTTGCTGTCCAAAATCTTAGAAAATTAAAAATATTTATTTTGAAAAGTTGTTGAAATTTTGCATTAAGTAAAAGTTTTGTTTCCAACTTTTGTATTCATTTTTTTCTTTCGTCTTTTACACATCATCATTTTCACTTTCATACCCCTTGACATAAGACAAAGACATAAAATTAACGCTAAATTTAAAATCTACTAGACTTTTATGTTTGTAGGGTTCACTAACTAGTTCAGGATTAGGGCCTTGGATTAGGTTGGAGAGGAAACTCTTCAAGGCCATTTAAAATCAAACATTGGAGTCTGAGTTAGGGAGTGTCTAAGACCAGTGTTGTGAAATTTATTTGGGACCCCCCTCTAACACAGGGGATAAACACGAGGTCGCATGCGGAAAGGTAGCGGAGATAACCCCTCCAAAGCTGGACCAATCGTAGTGGAGAACACATATAGAGGGTTTGTTTTTGGATTCTGTTGATTGCATTTGCCATGGGGCTTTGTGGGTCTTGAATCCATTCGAGGTCCTCAGTTGTCTTTTGATCCACTTGCTTTCGATACCCTTGACAGGTTTCGGGCTCGATACCCTACTCATTGTGGTCTACCTAACTTTTGACTCTACCCGCCTGGTGACTGTTTGCGTGCTGGCAACCTAGTTGCCTATCTATTTTAGGGACATACATAGGTGACTGCGGGGGTATATCACGGTACCTAGGATAGACATCGGGCCACACTTTGCAGAGTATACCTGGAGGGTGCCTCCATGTTCAAGTTTCACTTGCATCGGTAAGTTGCTCTAGTGTTGGTTGTTGTAACTGTTCTTCCAATTAGTTTAGTGTTTGCCTGTCTTATCGTCTAGGGACTTTTTTAGTGTGTGTTACTTTTGAGCATTTAGACTACCATAGAGTGTCTTTGATCTTCTCACACAGTGGGGGATCACGAGCTCCGTTGTTCATGAAGGCTTCTTGGCCTACCGCCGGTTACACTGGAGCCACCCCCGCCACCATTGAGGCGAAAACTAGACCAACAAGGGTCTTTTGAAGAAAACGGGTTACAAGCAATTGTGCCTGACCAACACACGGAGGAATCAACCATTTTGGACCTTGAATCACATGCTCTTGGCCTGGTTGAAACCCCAACCACTGATTTCTTGGCACCTTTCATCGTACCAATCCAATTTTACGAGCGCCAGACAGTGTTTCACACAACAATGGAAACAAATGTTGTTACTCCCTCTGGGAATTATTCCATTCCCACTACGGTTGTCACCACAGGAGAGTTTTCCCCTCCTAACCCACTATCATCAGTCCGAGCCACCATGGTCTCGACCGCTTCTACATCGCATAGTGGTCCGATCCTGTCTTTGGTGGCAGCCACAACCCCTTTTACACCAAGTGCGATAGGGCCTCCGTTCTCATACAGGATGCCTAGTTTAGGTACAAGTCTTGTACTTTCTTACTCCAATTTACAGACTTTAGGTTTGGGGGCAGGGATCTCTAGCGCTCCTCTGCAAGGTAACATCGGGGGCACTCCTACTCCTTTTAATGCTTTCCCTTATGGAGGAGGTCATATCCCTCCTTCGTCCCCTTCACTCGGTGGCTCGCATCAGCAGTTCACCGGGAAACCTATATACCATAGTTTATTTGGAGCAGGGAGTCAAGGACCACCTTCACATAGTATGACGGTAGGTTCGACACCATTTTCTTTGGCCAGAATGTTTGGCAACAACGCCTTCTCATCCATCGCTTTCCCGACTGGGGCCAATCCCAGTTTTGGACAATCTACTCCTATGCAGGGTACTATTTCTGCACAGGGGGAAAACCTAGGAACTTCTTCCACAGTAGGACCTTGGAATTCAGGGCAGGGATCCGTTCTCTCGTCCGGAATGCCAATCTGGGGTAATTCTTTCCACAATCAATGGAACCCTGGACAAACTACTATGCCCATCCCCACGGGACCACCATGGGGCAATCCTTCCCAGATTCCTTTGAACATAATGCATGCCCAACCATCTATGTCCTATTTGGGAAATCAGTCGATGATGTCTCCACATATGCAAAATCCATACACCATCCAGGGCCATGGTTTCTACCAAAATCCGGGCCAGCAACCAAAATTTTCCTGGCAACCTGGTGCCAGTCAAACTCTAGGCCCCTTTTTCCCAGGTTATCACCAACAACCCAAACTACCTTTCCTGGCGACTTTGCACTTGCCAGATTTGACAAGGTTGTTGAATGACCCCATTTGTCATGATCCGTGTTGGCCTCCTATGTCGACGAAGTTGCCTTCGGACATTCCAAAGTTCGAAGCCAAGCCTAACGAAGATCCAGGTGATCACGTGACTACCTTCCATCTTTGGTGCTCATCTAACTCATTTAAATATGACTCTGTATAGTTGTGATTGTTTCAACGTACTCTCATTGGGAGTGCCACGAAATGGTACATTGAGCTCGATCGCTCAAAATACTATTCCTTTGGTGAGCTGGCAATGGCTTTCCTCAACCATTTTCAGTTACCTGTGAGATACGATGTTGGCACAGAGCTGTTATCCAATTTTGAACAAACAACAATGGACCATATCTCTGATCACATTTGAGAATGGAGATGCCAGAAGAGTTTAATCAAGGTGCCAGTCCCACCAACATTCTTGCTTGAGTGGTTCCTTAACTCTTTTTTCCCGCAGTTATCCAAAGACGTTGCGACATCAAGAGTTTTCTTCGAACAATATGCCATCATGAGGGCTCAACAATTTGAGCTCATCTATTCTCAGTCCGATTTATTATACAACATCTTGCTATATGCGCCACATTCAATATTGGATAAAACTAGACAGAGAGCTGGACCACATGCCGATGGTATTGTTGGTTTAACACAAACAAAGCCCGCTAAGAAATTGACGAAGTAGTTGCAGTAGTTATCTATACAACACACAACGGCCAGTCAAACTACTACTTTGGCTACTCCCCCTACCCAAACGTCGGAGGTACACACAGAGCAATCAACTAACCCAAAGGCCACCCAACAGCCTGAAGGAAAGAAAAAACAATGAAAGAAGGGTAAGGGGGATAAAAAACCCACCAATAATGTTGGCGGGGACAACACTGAAAAACAAAAGGCGAGGTATCCATGCAACTTGTGCGGAGAAGACCACCCGACCCATCTATGTCCTCGACTTGTAGAGGCCCAAAAGTTTGTGACGTAGCAACAACAGGCTGTGTTGACAAATCCATTTCCGCATGGGCAAAATCTAACTCAAGCCTCTGCAAGCACTGAAGGGGGCAGCCAGGAACCATGTCCGCCTCCGAACAACCCTGCATCCGCGAACGTATATATGGTTAGGGGTGACACTTTTATATCAACTAGAGCGCACGACTATAGTAAACCAAGCACTTCTGATAAGGGTAAAGAAGCTGACCTCCCATCTCTTCCTCTACAGATTGAGAAGACGTTGGGAGAAACAATGACACACATTCCCAAAGGTGAATTTAAAAAAGCTTCTCATAACCCAAACGCAAGGGCCACCCAGAACTGCTCTGTGGTGGAAGATTTATCACAAAACCCTTGTGCGATGTCCACTTTGGAAGTCCTCCAAAGATGCCCTTCTCAGAGGAAAGCCTTGTTAACTACTTTAGGCTCTATCGAGACTTGTAATCCAAGTACAATCATGTTGGATACAACCGACTTAAAACCTCTTCTACCTTACCACGTAGCATTTCAGATAGTAGTGCTTTATCCCACGAAAATTTTTACTCGGAATATATTCCGCATGGTGGTTGATGAGGGAGCCTCGACATGCATTATGTTGTTGGCATGTTGGAAAGCCATTGGCCAACCTATTTTTTCTCCATCACCTACTCTCCTCACCGCGTTCGACGGTCATTCGTTTCGACCACATGGTATTGTTCCTTCTTTTCCCGTGCAGTTAGGAGGCAAGACCGTGTGTGTCGAAGTAGAGGTAGTTGATGCTCCCCTCGACTATAACATCTTGTTAGGAAGGAGTTGGAATTATGCCATGCAAGCTGTGGTTGCTACAATTTTCTGAGTCTTGTTGTTTCCACATGAGGGCCGGATAGTGACCATCGATCAATTGTCCTTCTCTAGACCTGACCCTACTTTGGGGGCATCCATGGTCCCGATGATCGATAATCCTCAACTAGGTGTCGTCAACGTAGGAGTTGGTTTGTGCCCATCCTTGATGGGTACCTTCGATTACCCACCCCCTCACGACGATATCAAGTTTATATCCAATCACCATAAGGTTGATATTTTTCAAGTTTCATCGTTCCGCACAACTTATTTCGAGGATCCTTGGATACTTCCTTCCCCATTGGCCACGATGGATGAGACAGGGCACCCGAGCATGTCCATGCCCTTGTCTGCAGCTGAAGTAGCGTACTCTTTAGTCCAACAAGCTTCAGCTAACACTTATCCGACTCCTGCACAAGAGTTAGATCCACTTCTAGAGCCTATTTGGGCTCAGGGTTCTCTCGCTAACACCGATTCGTTAGACTTAGTCTTTCCTTTTGACGAAGTAGTAATCGAAGCAATGACTAGTCCAGACAAACCTTGGGAAGATCTTCATCAAAGATCATATTTTCTCCCAGAGTTAAGACGAATCAAAGTAGGAGAATTTACCGTGACCATGACAGGATCTCAATCGTGCCCTATTAATCTCTTAGCTACACATGAAATTTATGTTGAGGGCAATATGGAAACTATCGCTGAAACTATACTGATCAATATCTCCCGAAACCCTAGCATCGTGGAGAATGTTTTTGTCAGAGTTGACTGCTCCCCCGAAGAGATTCAAATCTACACAGATCTTTTGAAAGAATTATGCGATGTTTTTGCCTGGTCTTATGAGGAAATGCCAGGCATCGATCCAAGAATAGTTGAACATGAAATCACAACATATCTTGATGCCAAGCCGGTTCGGCAGAAGTTTTGTCCAGTTAATCCTAAGAAAGAAACAACCATTAAGGTTGAGGTTGAGAAATTGCTAAAGGCAGGTTTTATCTATCCTATCCATTTGAGTCAATGGGTGTCAAACCTCGTGCCGGTCAATAAAAAACAAGGCATGATTCGTGTATGTAATGACTTCCGTGATTTGAACAAGGCATGTCCCAAAGATAATTTTCCCACACCATTTATCGACCAGATCATTGATGAATGTTCGGGTTGTGAAGCCTTTTCTTTCATGGATGGTTTTTCGGGATATAATCAAATCCAAATCAAACCCGAAGACCAGCACAAAATGACATTCATCTGCCCATGGGGTACACTCGCATATCGAAAAATGCCTTTTGGTCTCAAAAATTCTGGAGCCACCTTTTAGCGGGCCATGTCTTTTGCTTTTCATGACCTCAAGCATATAGTTGAGGCCTATTTAGATGATTTAGCATCATGATCTCGCAAGAGAACAAATCATCCCACACACCTCCGACTTATCTTCGAACGTTGTCGCTACTTTCAGATTCATCCAAATCCAAACAAGTACAGCTTCTGCGTAACGTCGGGACGATTGTTAGGTTTCATAGTGCCAACAACAGGGATCATGGTCGATCCTCTCAAGGTTGAGACAATAATTCAGTTGCCCCCCCCCCACGCACAATCCTTCAACTTCAGAGTCTACAAGGCAAGACGAACTTTTTACGATGCTTCATCGCCAACTATGCTGAAATCACCAAGGGATTTATGCGCTTACTGAAGAAATATGTTCCCTTTTACTGGGGTGATGTAGCTCAACGCTCTTTCGACGCATTAAAACATGCCCTCACAACTTCCCCTCTGCTCTGGCCACCGAACTATAATAAATATTTCTTATTGTATCTGGCTACAACAGAGTCAACCATTGGCATGGTTTTAGTTCAGGAAGATGATTTGTTCATAGAATACGTGATCTATTACCTGAGCCGAGGCCTTGTAGGACCGGAACTTAATTATTCTCACATCGAAAAACTTGTGTTGGCAGTAGTTCATGCTGTTCAATGGTTCTGTCATTATGTTTTGTTTCAAAATACCATAGTCATTGCTATCGTGAATCCATTCCAGTACATGTTGACATGACGGGTAATAGGCAGAAAAATCAGTAGATGGATAGTCATCCTCTAGGAGTTTGACTTAGACTTCATTTCGGCAAAGTCCAAAAAGTCACTGGTCTTCGCATAGCTTATTTCAGAACTTCCAGTTGAGTCAGGTGACGTTGTGCCTGAAGAATTGCCTATCCAGGGAGATAAGTTTTTTATCACATCTTCGGATCCCTGGTACAAAGATATACTTATCTATCTCCAGACTTTGAAGTGCCCCACTTATGCTTCTCGTGATGAGCGTCGAAGTATATGCCATCAGGCTAAGAATTATCTCATACTCGATGATAAGTTGTATAGAAGAGGTGTAGACTGCATCCTACGTCGATGTCTCACTCATGAGGAGGCAGTTATCGTGCTTAACGATTTCCATACCAGAGCTTGTGGTGGTCATTTGTTTGGGTTGGAAATAGCCCAAAATATTCTACGAGCAGGTTACTTTTGGCTGAAACTTATCAAAGATTGTATCGAATCGGTCAAGAAATGCCATCCATGCCAAATATTCTATTGGAAGATGAGGACACCTCCCACTCCCATGTTTCCTTTCATCACCGTTGGTCCCTTCACCAAGTGGGGGATTGATTACACCACATGAAACCCCCCTTTAGCAAGGGGGAATCGCTATATCATCGTAGCTGTCGACTACTTCACAAAGTGGGTTGAAGCTATGCCAACGTTTAAATATGATGGAGAGACTACAACTCTCTTTTTATTCAACCAGATCATAGCAAGGTTCGGCGTCCCAAGGGAGATTGTCACTGACCATGGAAGTCACTTTCAAAATCAGATGATGACCGAATTAACATTAAATCTTGGGTTACGGCAAGAAAATTCATCACCCTACTACCCTGAGGCCAATGGGCAGGTGGAAGCTGTAAACAAAACTCTTAAGACTATTCTACAACGAACTATAAACTCAGCCAAGTCAAATTGGCATTTGATGTTATACTCAACATTATGGGCTTACTGAACATCTGTTAAGACTACAACCGGTTTGTCACCTTTTCAACTCGTTTACGGGCTGGAGGCAGTCTTGCCCATCGAATGTCAGATCCCGTCTCTAAAGTTGGAAGTATAATTATTTCCCGACACTTCTCCACTTGAGGAACGGTTAGTATACCTTGAGCAGCTCATTGAGAAGCATCGTGTTGCGGCCCTGGCCAATGAGGCTCACAAACATAAGCTCATGTTTCAATTAGATAGGTCTGTTTGTCCTCAGGTTTTCTCTGAAGGCAACCTTGTCCTGGTCTACGACCAAGATAAGGACCCTTGGGGGCAGGAAAATTCAAACCCATGTGGTTCAGACCCTTCATCATAAAAGAGGCTTTAAAAAAATGTGCTTATCGTCTGGTTGATTTTGAAGGGACTGATTTAGCGGAGCCTATAAATGGGC
Source organism: Picea engelmannii (assembly GCA_009831015.1). Classification (NCBI taxonomy): domain Eukaryota; kingdom Viridiplantae; phylum Streptophyta; class Pinopsida; order Pinales; family Pinaceae; genus Picea; species Picea engelmannii. Next base: position 324,664 of record ML796582.1, read on the forward strand.
TCTACCTCAAGAAGTATTACTCATAGGCAGGTCACTGTGGGTAACTTTTTGTAACATATGTATAGTCTTTGTACTATTACTTTTTAGTTTCTTTTAGTGTTATGGACATGTCATGATATTATCTTTCGTCAATGTGGCAGATGTCAAGTGATTCCGAGGTGTTCGTTGGATATGCAGACAATGCTATTCGGCACACTCAGAGGCTTGCCTCTGCAACTTGGGTAATATTCACACCTCAAGGCCAATTGTTATTTTCTGGAGGTATATGCTTAGGTGACACCACAAATAATGTCGCTGAGTATAGTGCAGTTATTGAATTGCTTCGTGATGCTTTTTCATTGGGTATCTCTCATCTCTGGGTCTATCTCGACGCTCAACTGGTTGTGTCTCAGTTAAACAGAGTGTACCAGGTTCATGATCCAAATTTACACCGACGATTCCTTAGGGTACGTCTCTTAGAACGAAACTTTGATTATATTACATATTTTCATGTTCTTAGGAGATTAAACCAAGTTACAGATACTCTAACTAATCAAATTTTAGATTGGCATCTTGCACACATATGAAAGAACATTAACATAAGCATGTAAATACGTTATTTGTACACATGATCCATAAGACACAAAATACCAAAAAACCATATATAATATCATAAATTAACCAGAGTACATAGATGGACGCATGCGCCTCAAAAATAGGACCAGTAACGAGTCATGGGTCTTATGCCCTCAAAAAATATATACAAGTAGTTCTCATGGCACGTAAAATGTATAAATAGGTTCAGGGCCTATGGGCCCTGTTATACTGTTCCACAGCATGGGATAAATGCATAAACAATCGGACCCATGTTTGAGGTGCCCCCACTACATGAGGCTGCATGGATGGCGACAGGTCCTCAATCTCTGCCATCGGGATTGTGCGAGTGAGTGCAGTAAAGTTCCGCTCAACTCATATAAGTACCCTCTCAGCCTCCCCAGCTGGGAGGTCTCTTGCTACGGCTAGTCCCCTGACAACGGTCGCTGCAGCCCCTGGCCGAGGACGATGTCCGTTCCTTGCATAATCGGTAGGTTGCACTGGTCCCACATCTGCATGCAACAAACGTATATCCGTCAAATACTCTGGCATATAAAAAATGATGATATATAACAAAAACGACAAAAAAATTACATATAAAACAAAAAAAAACTACAAAGGTGGAGACTTACCCATCTCCCCTCGCTCTTCACCAGGAGGTACTGGTATCTCCGGGTCTCTTGAAAAAGCAATCCCGACATAGGGGTAGTCCTCTATAACCGGGATCTGTCGTGACAACCATGCAAAAAATTCATCATCGAAGGACTCATTGGTCCTTCCACCACCCTTTCGCGGTAGTAATACTACCCACCTACACACAACAGGAAAAGAGGCCTGATGTCCTCGTACCACTACCTGAGGACTAAAACTTAGAACTCTCTCGAAAAATAATGAACAAAAAATAGTCCCGAACCCGAAGTTCCTTTGTGTCCATTGACGACAATCTGTCAATTCCCTCTTCATACACTCAAGTAGTGTAGTACTCCAGTTGAAAATTTGTGCATTCAAGCACTGGACAACACAGTTCATTCGTGTGTAAGACGCCTGATGCAAGGCCGTTGAACTGGTAATCCGCCTAATGAGCAATAATATCGCTTGCATCGATAGGTTAGTGATATTGTTTATAGGCACCTGGGAGCTCAAGCAATTTGTCCCAGCCTCACAGTACAGGGCTATCAGTTCCGCTATGTTATGCGGCCCCAACGAAAACATCCTGAAGTTGACTGGTTCCCCTCTCCTTGAGAGGCCAGTCAAAAAGTAGATATCCTTGGTGGTGGGCACCAGTGATTGCCCCTCTGGCATGAAAGCCTCTACATCAGGGTGCCAATAGTCAACCAAGGCATTCAGTAGCCTCAGTTGCGCCCGCATAAACATACATAGGAAGAAATTTAACAAACAACATTGCATTAACACGGTCACGGCATTCGGATCTCCTGCAACTAACTCACCAACTTCTTCATGCTCCCTTTCCCTCCAGTGGACATACATCCTACCAAAACAACAAGGTTCAGGAGGGTGAGTGAGTGATTTTTGATATTTTTGTCTATAAAGGGAGGTCCATGCGTGTTGTCTAGGTGACAGTCGCATGTACACGCTGGGAAGTTTTACTCTGCCCGAGTGTACACACATCCTATCCAGAGACAACCCATGTGGACCTAGGGCCGACCTTTTAAAGGTCGATGCTCGCCCAAAAAATGAAATGCAAAGAAAAAATAAAGAATTGAATATCTATATAGGGGAGTTTGTACTTAATTGGTCTAGACGGAAGTTCGTTTCGTCCACTGTAGCTCCTGGAATCGCCACTTTTATCAAGGGGGGTCTTTTGGCTCCAGAGTCAATTTCCAAATCAACAATGGTGATAATGAGCTGCCAACTTCTATTTATAGACTTTTTGGCCTCTTTTTCTCACTTTTTTGGCCTCCCTTATCATTTTCTTTATACCAATAATCATTTAGAGTGATTCACAAGTTGCATCAGAGGGATTTGATCGGGTATTGGGACAGTTTTTGGGAGTTTTGAGTAATTTTCGATGGTCCATGAAATTTTTTCCAACGATCAACTTGAGCATACAGGTTCAGTTTCTACCCGGATTTTTGTATCTCGTTGTATTTTTCCTTTTCCATAGGATCGATCCCATCAGGTTGTCACAAAGAACCATCATCTCTGCTTTAGAAGTGTCACAACTTGGTGGTAGAGCTTACCGGAACATGGATTCCCTAGGTAGATCCTGGTTGCATTATGGTATTCATGCTGTCACTAAAAACACTGTAGGCTCGGGAGTCCTTATAGTCTTTCCTGAATATGAGTTTGAGCCTCATTTGCATGATTCTTCTTCACTCTTGACCTCACCCTAAGGACTCCCAAAAAATAACAGGTCTTCTTTTAAGCCCTTTTCAGACCCTCTAAATATGAAAAGGTTGCTAAGCGATCTTGTGGCCTTTCACACTCGGTAAACTAAAATTTGAAGTCATGTATGTTCGGCAGTAGTTTACCCCTTTTTTGGTCCGGATGGTCAACTGTATGAACAAAGGCATACTCTATGGAACTTCAACTCTATAGAAGAGTACTCTCAGGTATAATTTTATCCCTTTTTTGGGCCTGAGGGACTAAAATTACGAAGAAGGAACCCCAACGGAGTCCATAGTTAAGCTCTTTTCAGACTCCCTAAAATTGAAAAGATTGCCGAGTGACCTTATTCTTTCAAACTCGTTAAATTGGTCTATAAGAACATTCCCGACAAAGTCCATAGTTAAGCTTTTTTCAGACTCCTTAAAAATGAAAAAATGGCCGAGTGATCTTGTCCTTGTCACACTCGTTAAAATGGTTTTGAATAGGCATCTTGTCTATGCTAGTTTACCCCTTTTTCGGACTGACTACACTATCTTCGAAAAAGGTACCCTAGTGGAGTCTCCTTTTATGTTTTTTTAGACTCTCTAAACATGAAAAACCACCGAGCTTACCTTCTCTGGGCTCATTAAACTTACATTGAAGGACGTTACCATTGTGTGTTTTGTTAATCGCATTTGCATATCTTATACGTCAGCCTTGTAACAGTTTAATTCTTCGTTTTAACACCCTTTCCCCCTGGAGGATTTTTCCCGAGTATCATGATACTAGAACATCAGTCTTGTCCTTGTGCCTTGAGCTTGTATGTTTGCAATACTCATTCCTCCATTGTAATGTAACATTCCTTTATTCTTTTTCTCACAATTATTGAAAAAGACAAAAACATCAAATATACCCCAAAAAGAGGAAGGGGAAAGTGTTTTCTTTATTGGCAGCAAAATGAGTTTCCCTTGGATAAAGCACATCTGTCCGTTTTTTCATCAAACTATGGGATGTAGTAGGACCTTAGGAATCTATTCTCACTATATTGAGTTGTGTCCTCTGCCATTTGGTTATCCTTCCAAACATATGGAGAGTTTGCGTTGCCTCCTACTTCGTAGACTTATGATTAATTCCATGCTGCCTGAGTCTCATCATTTGTCGTGCTATTGTCCAAGGGAAGTTTGTCACCAAGCCTGAGTTGGCCCCTCTGCAATTTTTCTCTTTCCCTCATACTCGGCCATCCTAAATGTCTAATCAAGTCCTTGTTTGAAATCAATGAAGCCTTCAGTTTGATCATCAATATTATCTAGTCCATGACCGACGAGCCGTCGAAGACCTCTGGGCAGTGTAGTCGTACACTGATATTACACTCCTACCCAAGTTTTGAAGATTTTGAAGTTGTTTCTTGAGCTCTGAATATCTCATCTCCATCCATCAGGCCGTATCAGCTTCTAGAAGATGGATACTCTATATGTATATCTTTTTTATTTCAAGATGTAGCTCCGTTGTGTATTGTTCATGGCTACTCTTTATATAGTTATATGACATGGATCTACAGTGTATTTGATTGGTAGCCATGATTCTATTGTATTTCGAGCATGGGTATGCCCGCCTCAGTGAGACATTTGTTATTTTTGCAGATGACACCTCCCAATTCTTGATCCTTGGGATCAATCGTTCAGCACATCAGTAAAGATTGGTAATGTATTTCGGCCATCAAATGCTCTTCTGACCTCACACATTAGGGGGAATTTGTTATAATGCTAAATTTCACCATACATGCTTACCTACCATCAGACCATCTCAGATCCCTTCTTTGCCAAAGCACTGCTGAACAAATCTTTAAAAAATCCTCTTTTATAAAGGATCACGCGCCCTACTCCACTACTGCACGCATGTACACACTAGATGACCTCAAACAACCCGTGTGGACCAACAAAAGCACGAAAAAATAAAAGTTGTCGACAAAACAAAAAAGATATGGGTGAGTTAACTGAAACTCTTGACCATGCATGACTGAGGGTTCGTCCAAATACCTAGCTCCTTCTAGCCTATAAAAGAAGGGGTAGGGGTCCCATTTGGAAGGAGAAAAATATAGCAAAGAAACTTTGCCCATTTGTGTATTCCCATTGTCCCAACCCTTTAGCCTTCCTTGTGCCAAAGGAGATACAAAGCAAAGCAGTTGGAGGACATTCGAAGAGGAGCCCAAGATCAAGTTCACGGAGTGGTGGCCAGTCTCAACTTTTGTAAGTTGACTCATTCAAAGTAATAAAAAAAGTGTTTTTCCCATCCCAATTCATGAGTTATTCATAATTTGAAAAGTACATGTTTGAATTTCTAACCCGTTATTCTATAGGTAGTATGCATGTGTAGTTGTTTCTTGTCTTGTATGCAGGTCAACATTGGAAAGGAGAAACGCTAACAAGTAATCAAGTGCGACAAGGGATTAACATTGAACGCCCGGAACAAGGTAGGTTGATCTAGCCATGCATTTACTAAAAATAAATGGGTTTTAAGTCTGGGGACGAAGGTAGAAAGTAGATTTTCTATAGGTCATATCTGCATGCAAAGTCTAACCCTATTTTCTAGTTCGTAAGGAGATTTCTCTCACAACACTATGGCGGGCTCAAAAAATGTTGTTTAGGGCCTCAAAATGGCCCCGAAAGTTTACGACCCGAAAAGCTAGAAAAAAACTACCAGGATGAAAGTTGTATGTGATCTAACTGGAAGAGGTGGTTGGCCACTGATATTCACCAGCATAATGTGTAGTCCTTGCATAGACCTTTCCAATGGGATATCCTTCACTTAAAACAGAGTTTGTATGAAACAATTATGACCCCGGGAAGTATATGTAGCAACTTACCCCATCATGGCCCACATGACTTTTGGCGGTTCATCTCCTAGGGTTAGATTTTTGGATGTATAGGGATTATGTTTACTTCTTGATGCTAAAAGTCTTGGAGGCCTCATTGTAATGTGCTCAGATGAATGTGCATAGCCTCCACATCTCTTCTCAAATATTAGCTACCAACATTCGAGAAAGATTATTTTCATTTTGTATTTTACAGTTTCAATAGATTTCTTATTTAATAGAAGTTAAGTTCCATTGTATCTCTGTTATTGTTCTATGAATATCTATGTTAATGTTATAGATATGTGTTTCATTTTTTTCTTCTCATAAATCCGGATCAGTTGGAGACTCCTTCCAGTTGGTGTTGGAGAATTTGGAAGTCGATGCTTCCTATGAAGGTAATCTTTGATATATAAGAAAGCATTCAATGGTTTTCTCCCATTTGGATTTCCATGTAAAATACTGGTGTAATGTGTATGATGTGATTCATTGTTTATGGTTATATGTTTATGATATGTTAAATGCAATCATAAGTGAATGGAATCATTGATAAGTTAATGTTGTGATTGAAATTGGTAAAAAGTGCTCAATATTGATTCACCCCCTCTCAGTATTGGTGAATATTCCAAAATCATGTTTCATTTTTCTCAAACTCAAAAAAGCAATACTATAAGTTTTTAGTTATTTGTAATACTGGGTGGAATCTGAGAATAACCTTAGTTTGATTATTTTGAAAAACTCTCATGCTTTATTTTTATAGAGAAAATCTATAAAGAACTCTATTTGTAATTCTTTTAATATAATATATACAAATCTTTACAAAATGAATAAATTTTATGGTTAAAATCCCTATTAATAAAGTGCATCTATAAATTTTAGTAAACATTTTTCTTTTTAAATAAAAACTAAATAAATTTATCTACTAATTAATTTACTCCTATGTAAATAAATTATAATAATCAAATTTATAAATTATATATATTTTTAAAGATATTATTTTATATAACTATAACAATTTACATAGGTATAAATGGATCCAACCAACAATTCTAAATGGAGGAGATAGTTGAGGATTTTAATGGATTGAGTGTAGATTTAGTTTTATCTTTTTTTATATGGATCTTTCTTATCATGGAATGGAAGGAAGTCAAACATAACTTGATAAAAGAAATATAATCCACCCAGATCCTTCGCGAGAAATGCCCCTAGATTCATGGTATTTGACCAAATCTGCATGGTCTCTCCCGAGAGAGGTGTAAAAGGCATCCATGACACCCCCTTAACATTGGAACATGAGTATGGATGCCCCCCAGAGTGGGGAAAGGAGCCACCATGGTTAAACAGGCCTAGAAAGACAAGGGGGAAAGTGAGATTTCAACCCTCAAATGATGTTTTTCTTCCTCCAACTTCACAAAGGATCATGACATGTGATTTTTACATGGTAAAAATGTTGGAATACTTAAGAAATTGTTACACTTGTGCCATGACATTGTTCCATTGCAACTGCGACACTTAGGGTGAGGTGTGAGCAGTACGACACTTAGCAAAGTGAAATGTGACACTTAGCTAGTTGTGACAAATGGTGTATAACACCATGACACTTCTGATTAAATGAAGAGGAATCTCTAAAATATAAAATAAGGGTTTTTTGAAGAATAGGTTCATTTAGGTTACTCTCGAGGGAAAATTGCAAAAAGCGCAAAACAAGGGGCATATGATTGAGATTGCCAAAACTAGTCTAACTAGCCTGTAATTTTGTAGCTAAGTGGTTTGACCAAGTGGTGACCCATGTCCACGAATTTGGGCACATGGATCTCATGGGATATATTGTTATTATCTTATTCAAACTATCTTATATCAAATCCAACATTTGGTTGTGAAATATCCACATGTTTAGGATCTAGGATTTGTTAGTTGCAGAACCACTTGTTTAGGATCTGATCTCATTTTGTTGTAACTCCTTTTCCTTTTTTGAAGGAGAAGTTGTATGTATTAATATGAGAGGATCTAATTTAGCTCAATATCGAAGGAGTTAGAGAGTTGAATAAGTTAGAGAATATATTTCCATATTGAATAGAAGGATCATTGTAATCCTTTTGATGCTGGAATAAGGAGCTTGTTGTTGCACATCAAGAGTTCTCTACTATAGTCCTTCTTGGAAGTATATTCCAAGAGAGGTAGGGTCCCTTCTCTCTGGTATACGCTTCCTAAATAGTTTCATTTTTGTTGTGTGATGTTATTTTAGTAGCTACTCATTTCATTTCATTTCTTTATGCTCTTTCATTTATACAAGCATGGTTTCCCTACAAAATCAGGCATTGAAGACTAGGTTTCTTTAGTAATATTAAAACCAGTTGATGCTCTCTCTTTCCAACCAAAGGAACGTGGTTAATATTTTAAACATAAGTCCATGGACCTCATTTCAATTTTGTATCTTTTCATTTAGCTTTCTTAGCTTAGAGTTAATTTCCTACTCCTACATATATTTTGTCGACATCTCACAAGCTTACAAGCTCCTTGGTTGATAATTTAAAGTAAAGCAATTTAAGAAATTGAATTGTCTGAAAAATGTTTTTAGGATTTTAAAGATTTATGAGTTCTTTCCATTTTGTGAAATCAATGTTATCAAAATCTTTTGTTGGTGTTATATACAAATGATCTAAAAGCATACATGCCATTTTCATTTCCTTTGTATATTTTGCTAAGTATAATGTTCTTGTCTGCACATTGTTAATTAATGTGAACATATGATGCAACAATGGAATGATTCCACATAATATCAATAAGGTTTCCACATTATTTAATAGATTCAAAATCACTTGGGATTGATCCAGACTAAAACAATACTCATACATAAATCCAACCAAAGAAATACATTCATCATTAACAAGATTTATCGGTTCATAGAGGGAGACCCATCATCTTTCAACATTTTTTAAAAGGTTCTTCCCACTCATCAAACCATTTGCAATTTTTTTTAATTCCACAACTCTCTTTGAACTTGTGAAAAAAAATGCATGTGGATCATCCACAAGCATTTCTACTTTGTTAACCAATATTTCCTTGCTAAGAATTTTGAATGATAAATTTGTTCGATGTACCATGCAATTTATTCTGATCATATAAGGTGAAACATTTGTTTTTAATCAAATAGAAATACCATTAAGATTTCATTTCATGATAGATGCACCATTTGCTCCAAAACAAAATATCTTTCTAGCAATGTTGAATCCATCCAATCCACTAATTTCACATAGATTAGTTATTACAATATGGAATAAATTTTCTGCAGTAGCACTCTCCATTTTGTACAAGGACAAAAAATGCACATTATGACATGGTTTTTTACTGTATAAACATTCACAGACACCCGTGAACTGGTGTTCACTATTGTTACCTCATCTGATGATAAGGAAAAAAAATAACATTTTCTATACTTTCTCCCATGTCTTTCCTAACCACTTCAGCCATATGTTTTACAAACACCCATCCATTGTTAATAGACCAATGTGATGAAGGAAACTTTGTGATTTCAGTGAATAAGTTATGGACTGACCTCTCCATTTCCTTTCTATAAAAATTTCTAATGTTTTTTCATACATTTGAAATTTCTCAACATGACCACATTCTTTACAACCTTCTATCTTGATTTTTTCTCCATTTTCCCATCAACTTCTTCCTTCTAATATTTTTTTCCACAATGTATTTCAATGGTGTCCTTTTTTAACTACATTTTACTTTCTCTATGATATCCCCAACTAAAAATTGTACATTTCACTTCATTCACATCATCATTTTCAAAAATAATAGTATCCATGATTGGAAATGTTGAAATCCATTCTCATTGAAATTCCCTTCCAGAATCCCAATTCCCTCCCTTATGTTTATTGTTTCAATTCTTCAAATTCATTGGTTAAATCAACCAACCCTTCAAAATCGCTAATTAAATCAACTTCAATTTCAATATCATTCTCTTGTACATATGTGGTGTTTATATCAACCACTTTATGACTAAAATATGAAAAAAAAAATCAAGTGGGTCAACATCCTTTTCAATTTCATTTATCACTTCAAATGAATCATGTTTTTGCACCTTATAAAAATATGAAAATATTTTTTTGGAAGTCATAGTCCTTTTTTCTCTTTTTTTCCATTTAAAGTATTCCCCTGCACAATGTGTTCAATATAGAATTAAATTATAGTAATATTAAAATTAAAATAAATAAAATATTCAAATCCATGTAAAACTTAAAGACGAACCAATCTAAATCCATATGTCCACTCCTACAATTTATTCATGTGTATTCTCACATCCAACTTCTAGTAACTTCAAAGACACGTTAACATGCTTGAATAAATGTATAAAATCATTTTTTACATTTTTTTAGTTGAAGATTATACAACCAAACATCAAGATATGAGAAAAGTAAAAGACTTAGTTGGATTATTCATACACTGGCTTAGAACATGAGATATGAAAGAGAGACCTAGGCTTGATTTTACATTTGATCATGGAAGGAGTTTCTCTGTGTAGAGTTGATGGTCTTATTTGCTTCAATGAAATAGGTTGAACCACTGACTATTGATCAATACACGTAATCATAGAATCCTTGATTAGAGAAAACAATATATTAATCAGAGAATCCTTGATTAGAGCATGTGTTAATGCAATGGAATGTAATCATTTTAGTAAAGAAGATCAACATACTTATAATAGTAAATTAGTGTTCTCTTCAAATTTCTCATGGTACACACACATGAGAATTAAGCATAACAATACATGAAACTATATACCACTCGGATCATGATTTAAAACATAACTTCTTATCCAACTTTCCAAGTGGAATAACAACAAATTTATATTTTTATGTTAAATGGAATAATATGGAATTATAGTTTTATTTTATCGTGGAAATTTGAATATAAAAGTTTATTTAAAGTCAAAGACTCATAGGTGAGTATATTGAAGTGCTTGGTGAATTTTTATGTGTTCACTGCATCACTAGTCTAGATCCATCTTAACCCTGGATCTATCAAGAAGCGAGGAGGTGCAAACCTATTTTAGAGTGAAAAAATTGAGAAATGGTTTGCACCTCGAGAGATTTTATCCCTTTGGTATTTATATATCGAGAGTTAAGATTGATCTAGGTTGGTTTAATTAATAAATATTCATTAATACCATATTGGTTACTTATACAAATCTATAAATAAAGACTTTGGAATGTAGATGATTTTTACTGTACATAGTGTAAGACATGAACTGATTTTTGGAAATAATTTTTTCATTGATGTCAAAGATAAGGGAGACTACAGATATTCAAGATAAATATTGCAAGATGGAGATTGTTAGAAACATTGTTTTGGGGCTTTTGATGCTCAGTTTGGATATCCTATATTTAAAGGATATTTTATCCTAGATACCTACCTCAAATGCGAGCATATGTTATATGGATGGAAATATTATTCCGAGACCTTTCCAACAATATATGGAATTTCCTCTAACTCCCTAGGAATGAAGACATATGAATTTTTCCATCCGACAACCCAGCTAGAAAATTAGGTTGGATTAACCAGTCTTTACAAGTTGGCCCTGAAAGTGTGGACATAAATACTATAAATACAGGATATATGTGCACATTTGAAGAACATCCAAGCAAGAGATCAAGTCTAAGGTGCACATAAGTGATATGATGTGCACTAAAGGAGCTAGAGTGTCCTTTTCAGATCTAAAGGTATGCACGAGGAATCTGAGGTGTTTTTCTTGGGTTTTTCTTGTTCTTAAGGTGAATTATGAAGGACTGGAGGTCTATGATAATTCATTGTGCATTATTTTTAGGTTTTCATGCCATAATGTGTGTTATTTTGAGTTTTTTATGCTGCAATTTGGGATCATATTATGGGACTGATGCTATGAGGCTCGATAAGGCATGAAGACTACATATGACTAGGGTTTCAAGGTTTTGCTTGTGGAATGAATCATGTAGGTGAAATCAAAAGTACTTTGTGTATGGGGATGTTATATTGGTGTCTTGTTCATGTTCATATTGGTCAAGATCCAAAAAATAACCTTACGAGGATAAAATCTCTCTACGTTTTTATAGAGGTAGTACTCTGTTATAATATGAAAGATAAAGCTTGACGTTCTAGGATTGATCTGTCAAATGGCAGAATGTTAAGCATCAAACCCCAAATATTTATTTATTTAGTTTAACATTCTCTTGTTAAAGAGCTACTTGGTCCATTTCCAAGAATTTCTCACATGCTTCTTCTTGGAATTAATAATTTATTAAATTCTCATTAATGAATTTAGGTCATTGAATTTCATGCCTCAAAATGAGAGCAACTTTATCTTTTTATAAAATTTTATTTAATAAACTTTTATTTTCAAAATTTAAAGTTGATTTTCTAAAAGAAAGTAGATTATGTTTTAATTTTTTGAGCATTAAAATTGGTCGCTCAGCCATGGAAACCATACTAGAAGTAATATTCATCATTCCATATTTCCAATGAGTCCTATTGAGATTTTTTTTTAGTTTTGGATCTCAAATTATAGCCTCGGGAAGTCAAGGTTCCAAACAAATTTCCCAACAAATCATGAAAAGTGAGATGAATGATATTTTAACTTTTGGAAGAATTAGGGCCAAATTCAGCTATTGAAACCTATCTCATTGTCTTCCTCGTAAAATTAAATTTCCAACGAGGTATCACTTTCCCAAAACGAACGTTTGGATCATGAGTTATAAGCTCCAGAAGATCGTTGCTCAACAGTCATTGATCTGGTTCATGGATAAATCTCAACCTTTAATTTTATTTTTCCGTTTTTAGTTCCACATGCATTGTGGTGGATGAAAAAATGGTTTTTATAATGTAAATTCCTTTAATATAATCCATGTGAAGTAAAGGATATTATGGAAGCCTTAGTTTAGCTCTTGTGCTTTAGAAAAATCCATATCTTGGTAATATTTTGATCGCCCAGTCACTGCGTAGTCATTGCCCAGTCAACCTATGAATGTCTGACATGTCATGTCGAATCACCACCCAGTCACCTGCCATGTGTCACTTGGATATGTGCCCATAAATAAATTACGATAAGAGAAATAATATTAAAATAAAATAGGAGTTTTTGGGGTTACATAAATGTTGAGGTAGGTAAGGAGGTAATACATGGTAAAAGGAGTCATGAAAATGTCTAAGTTTTAAGACTAAGTATAGAGAGGTCGCGTGGTTATGGATAATCAAGATGGTAGGATAACAATTTTTAAGAGTGTGGGGGTTGGTGTGTATGGTGGGGTTGTGGTAAGAGTCTTAAAAATCACCGCAGACCTACGGTAAGACTTAGTAAGAAGAATTGTAAAAACAAATCTAAGTGTGAGAAGTCACGGGATGATTAGGATCAACATGAGGGGTATAGTATATGGAAGACTTATAAAAATCACCGACTTGTGGACCCACGTTAAATCATAATAAATTTTACTAAGTGTTGGAGAGGAGTTACATGAGATATTGAAACAAAATATGAAAAGAATTATGTAAAATATGGAAAATAAAAAAAGGGCTAAAGGAAAATAGAAAATCGAAAATGGGAAAGAAAAGAAAATGGAAGGTGAAAATGAAAAGTGAAACAATGGAAATGAAAAATAAAAATAAAAGAAAATGGAAAAATGGACATAGAAATGGTTAATTAAGGAAAGGAGAGTAACGAATGCAAGAGAAAAAAAAAGGCTAAGTGTGGAATATGAAGTATGGAGAGTAGAGTGGAAGAGATAAAAATGGTTAAATATGGAGAGGAGATTATGAGATGAGAAGAGAAGTGAAAGGATAAGAGATGAAGTCGTAAAAATGGATAAGTATGGAGATGGATGGAGAATAATGAGACAATGAGGTGTGCGATGAATGGGAAAATGAAGTGGGAAAAGGACTAAGTATGAGCAGAGAGGAGAAAGGAGAGGGAAATGTAAGCTGGAAAAGATCTAAGTGTTGCACATGGAAGAAGAGGAGAGGGGAAGAGGGGCACAACAATTTGAAAAAATTGCATTCTTTAAAGCTCTTCTTGCAATATCTTTGTTGGACTTCTTACAATCTCTTTGTTGGATTTTTGGAAAAAATTATGAGTATCTTGGGCATACATACTCAAATATCGATTCCATAAAATGCATGAAGAAATTGAAACTAAGGACTATGACATGAATTGATGATTGTTCAAAATTTTCTTCTTTTGATATCATTTTTTTCCATTATTCCCAATAGAGGAAAATCGAGGTGACCAAATTTTCGATCAACAAATTGCTCCAATTGTGGGATATTGACCCCATGTGGGTTGTTGAGAACAACAGAATCAGACTAGCTTCCTCAAACATTGGGCTATGGAGTCATCTTCAAACATTATCTCAATCTAGCAACTTCTTTATTATGCAAAACTTTGGCTGAAGGAACAAACTATGTATAAACAAGATCTACTTACTCTAACCTACATGGAGGAAAGGTGCACTTTTCAAGTGTAAGTAGATTTACAATGGATCCATTCAAGTATCCAATTGATCTGTGGAATGAACTTGAGAATTGGGGAAAATATTAGGGATACTATCAAGGAGTCAAGAGCATGCCCAAAGTGTACTGAAGTAAAACTGTGTCAGGTCCCTCAAAATATCATTGTGTTGTTTGGAAAACAATGCTTTGGAACCATGATTCAATAAAATCAACTCTTGGTGGTTGCTCATGAGAGTTGAAATCTTCATTTGGATGAGAAGTTTACCATTTGAAAAAAAATTATCTTTCTCCTTATTCCCAACCACATCCAATATTCTTGATTCATTGGCAATGTCTTGAAAGCATTCTTCCTTCATGCAATGACAATCTTGCCCATAACTTTTATCAAGATTAATTTCTTCTACCAATTCTTCTTGCTACCAATGTTCTTGTGATTTTTCATCATCGATATGTGACAATTGCAAACATGTTGCAACATTTTGTACATAATCATGTTGGATGAAATCTTGTTGTGCATTTGGTGAAGAATCTTCAATTTCATTTTCAAAATTTCTGCTTGAGATATCCTTGTATGAAGTATATGAGAAGTTGAAATCTTGCACTTGTAAACTGGAATCCTTATTTTCAAGTTACACACTTCATTGTCTTTTGTCGATATGGGAGAGGGTGGGCAGGAAGCATCATTGAAATCATTATAAATGGCATATGAGTGCATTCTTGGGATATACTTTTTAGCAAATGAATTTTCCAACACATCCCAACTGGCAATAATTCCAGGAAACAATGAAAAGAACCATTCATGAGCATTCCCATGCAGATTTTGTGCAAATAATCAACATGTAACATTATCTTCAGAGATATTGAAAATGTCACATGTATTTTTGAAATTAAACAAATGTTGCTCTGCATCCTCTGAAGTATTCCTAAAGAATGAGGGAATTTTTTCAATAGAAATGTCTGGCATTTAAAAATCTACTTCTGGTGGATTTAACGGGATTCTATGGAGTTGCCTCCTTCTTTGGGTACCTATTCCTTTTGTTACATCTTGTAAATCCATTTATGGGCTTGATTTATAAGGAAAAGTGGTATCACAACATGAAATAAATTCTTTGGTGGAGTCGCCGTGAGGATTTTCTTGAGATTTTTGAATCTTTCCAATGGAGTTGCCAAAGCATTTAAAAATTCTTTCAATGGAATCACTAGGGAGTTCATCCTTCCAAATATTGGGTGGTTCTTGGATTTTTCAAATATTTTGGTATTTTACTTGTGTCCAAAGATCCAAGAACATTATCTTTGAGGTCATTCAATTATCTCTCAATAATCTTTTT
This sequence comes from Picea engelmannii, assembly GCA_009831015.1. Taxonomy (NCBI): domain Eukaryota; kingdom Viridiplantae; phylum Streptophyta; class Pinopsida; order Pinales; family Pinaceae; genus Picea; species Picea engelmannii. The sequence continues at coordinate 340,231 of ML796582.1, forward strand.
ATAAATCCCATGCATCTAGAACATGTATCAGTCTTTTGAATATTATTTTCAAAACTTTGAAACATGGAGACTCTGGTTCCTCAACCAAATATGAAACAAAGCCTCATATATCTTGAAAATAAATCATTCCCCAATGTGATCACCAAAAATGTTGATGTCCATATTGGTCAAGATCCAAACAAAAACCTCACAAGAATAAAATCTCCCTGTGTTTTTATATAAGTGGTACTCCTCTGTGATAATATGAAAGATACAGCTTGATGTTCTTGGATTGGACTATAAAATGGGAGAATGCTAAAAAATAAACCCCAAATATTTATTTCTTTAGTTTATGTATAAAATTGTTCTTGATAACCATATTGCTCTGTGAGTGCAACATTTGCTTGGAAATGGACCAAGTAGCTTTTTAACAATGAAAAAGATGAAGAAAGGATTCAATATAAAAATAAATATATTCTCAGTTTCATTATTACAATCCTTTGAAACATATGTAAGCATAATATGCATCCATATTTTCTCCCAAGAAAAAGGGTGAAATGATGTTGATCACTTCAGAGAACTTTAAATGACTTGTGCATTCAAAACTAAAAAAAAATTGATAGCCATACTCCAAAAATATCATACTCATAAATCCAAAAGTATGAGAATTCATTAAATTTATACCCCGGAGTATTTCTCTATGGAGTTTAATATATAAATATATTACACAACATTTCAATAAACCAATTGATTAATGCTCAGAAATGAAACTTGCCAAATGCAAGGACTAAACCTCCATGAATCATCTAGAAAATCATGGCTTACATTATCAGCCACATATATGGTTGAAAAATACTCCTGATATTTTTAGGAAGATACTTGGAATAATAAAAAGAAATAACACTAAAAAATGCAACCTTATGCTTGGTCTCTGATATACAAATAGAAAGCTTTGAGAGAAATTGTGTAGATGAAGAAGAAGTAAGAGAATGGAGATCTACATTTGCAGATGAAAATCCAGTTTTGAACTGAAGGATGAATAATGATATCTTGATGATCTGACCTCTCTAGATGATCTGAACTTCTAACCCCCTTTCTTTTATGGTGCTCTCTTCTTTTAAAAATTGCTCCCAATGGTTCTTTGAAGTTGTTAGGGATTTTGTTCTTCTAGAAGTTCCCACATGATTCTTCTTGGAATTAGAGATTTATTAAATTCTCATTAATGAATTTAGGTCATCATTTTTTGTGCCTCCAAATGGGACCCACTTTATCCTTTTATAAAATTTTATTTAATAAAATTTTATTTTCAAAATTTAAAGTTGATTGTCTAAAAATAAATAGACTATGTTTTAATTTTTTGATCATGATAATTGGTCTCTCAGCCATAGAAACCATCCTATAATTAATATTGATCATTCCATATTTGCAATGAGTCCTATTGAGTGAAATTTGGAGTTCTAGACCTCAATTTATAGCCTCGGAAAGTCGAGGTTCCAAACAAATTTCTTAGCAAATCTTGAAATGTGAGCTAACTGATATTTTAGTTTTGAAAGAATTATGGAAAAATTAATCCATTAAGACATATCCTATTGTATTCCTTGTCAAATTATCTTTCCAATGAGGTATCACTTTTTCAAACGGATGTCTGGATCATGAGTAATAAGCTCATGAAGATCGCTGCTCAGCAACCGTTGATCTAGTTTGTGGATCAATCTCAACCTTTTATTTTATTTCACCTTTTTTAGTCCTACATGCAATTTGGTAGATCAAGAATTGGTTTTTATAATGTAAATTCCTTTCCTATAATTCATTTGAAGTAAAGGATATTATGGAGGCATTAGCTTATCTCTCATGCCTTTGAAAAATTCATATCTTGGTAATATTTTGGTCACCCAGTCACTTCTTAGTCATCGCTCAGTAAACCTATGAATGTATGTCACGTCACGTTCAATCACCACCCAGTCACCTACCATGTGTCACTTATATATTTTCCCAGAAATAACTTAGGTTATGAGAATCAATATTAAAATAAATGAGGAGTTCGTGGGGTTATGTAAATTCAAAGGTAGGTAAGGAGGTAATACATAGTAAAAAGAGTCGTGAAAATGCCTAAGTGTTAAGACTAAGTATAGAGAGATTGTTGGGTTATGAACAATCAAGATGGAAGGACAATGATGTTGGAGAGTGTGGTGGTTCGGTGGGTATGGTGAGGTTGTGGTAAGAGTCTTAAAAATCACCGTGGACCCATGGTAAGACCTAGTAAGATGAAAACAAATTCTAAGTGTTTAGAAGTTGCGGGAGGATCGATATTGGGATGAGGGGTATAATATATGGAAGAGTTATAAAAATCACTGACCTGTGGTAAATCATAATAAATTTGACTAATTTTTTGGGAGGAGTTGTGTGATATATGAAAATAATTACATAAAATAGGGAAAATAAGAAAGGGAAAAAGAAAAATAAGAAAGGAAAATAGAAAATCAAAAAATGGAAAAGAAAAGAAAATGGAAAATGAAATAATGGAAATGGAAAATAAAATAAAATAAAATGGAAATATGAATGTAAAAATGGTTAAGTAAAGGAGAGCAACAAATGAAAGATAAAAATGGATGTGTGGAATATGGAGTATGGAGAGTAGAGTAGAAGAGAGAGAAATGGTTAAGTATGGAGAGGAGAGTATGAGATGAGAAGAGAAGTGAAAGGATAAGAGAGGAAGTTGTAAAAATGGATAAGTATGGATATGGATGGAGAATAATGAGACAATGAGTTGTGCAAGGAATTATGGGAAAATGAAGTGGAAAAATGACTAATTATGAGAAGAGAAGAGAAAGGAGGGGGAAATATATGCTGAAAAATAACTAAGTGTTGCGCATGGAAGAAGAGGAGAGGGGAAGAGGGGAATAACACTTAAAAAAAATTTCATTCTTCGAATTTCTTATTGCAATCTCTTTGTTGGACTTCTTTCAATCTCTTTATTGGATTTCTGGACAAAATTATGAGCATCTTAAGCATATAGGCTCATATTTTGATTCTATAAAATCCATGATGAAATTGAAACTGAGGGTTATGCCATGAACTGATGATTATTCAAAATTTCCTTCTTCTGATATCGATTTTTTTATAGTATTCCCAAGAGCGGAAAATTGAGGTGACCAAATTTTCAATCAACATGTCTATACAAGTCTTATTGATTTGATGCTCAGGTGAGGGGATTGATGTTAGTAGGTTGGTGCCTACAAATATTGTAACAATAGGTTGGTGACTACATGTGCTACTAAGTTGGTGTTAGTTGAGGAGATTGGTGTCTCCAATAGGTTGGTTCCTACATCTTGTTGATTTGATGCTCAATTAAGGAGATTGGTGTCTCCAATAGGTTGGTTACTACAATATTTGTAATATTAGGTTGGTTCCTACATACATTTATAAAGATAAGTTTATGGTTTTCTCTCAATTGGGTTTCCATGTTAAACTTTGTGCATTGTGGTTTGAGTTTATATGTGATTATTGTTTCTCAACTAATGAATGATTGATGAATGGTTAAATCAAGTAAAAATTATCTCATACTCATTCACCCCTGTAACATCCCATTCTTGTGCGCACTGAGCGAACTTATTATTTGAGGACACCTTCTTGCAAGTGATCCAGATTATTATACTATTGTTGTTTGATTATGATTATGAGGCATTATGGATATGTTATTTTGTGTGTTTTCATAGACAGGTGCTATTGACCGGATTCTCTCGAGTGTGCAGGACTTGGGACCTCGAGGAGGTAGAGGCATCGACGAAACGCCTTGGACTCTGGATCGATTCAGGGAGTGGACTATTGGGTTTTGATTATTGTTGATATGACATATGCACATCTGATTAGATGTTATGATGATTGATTTTATTTTAGACATGATTCGTTGATGATGTAGGCTGACGATAGCTTGCCGACCAGACTCACATGTGGATTAGAGGGGTCACACACGATAACCAGAGACATTGAGGGAGAGGTGTGGACAACAACCCTGCCACAGCCTACTAGCACTCTCGTCGTTGCTCGAACTGTAGGTTAACAATTACCTAGTTCGAGAAGAACCATGATGTCGTGAGGGAAGAATGCGACAGTCGCTCACGGTGATTCTAAGGGGGGCGCAATAAGGCATGGGCCTTATTCCTTAGAGGCCCTTAGTCTCTCATAAGATCACTTGGTGGAGTATTGAATCTAGGGGTTTTTTATGTTTACCAAGTCAGTCAAGAGGTGAGTGGAACCCTTGGAGCACGTAGTGCATCCTGAAGGGAACGTCGCGCAAGGGAAACAGAATGAGGCGAGTGGCACCCTTGGAGCACCTAGTGCGTCCTGGAGGGCACGTCACGTTGTTAACTAATAAGCGAATAAACCTAGATGGCCTTAGAACAAATAATGTGATAAGAAATATTTAAAAACAATTTCCCTAATAAAATGTCACCCAACCTAGAAAAATAAAATCTAGGTCTAAGTGATACTTGTGGAAAATAATAATAATAATAATAATAATCATTAAACTTGTGATGAGAAGGGGGTAAGAAATTCAAATAATTTATTAAAAATCAAATTACTTTGGGGGTTTAAATTTAAAAAAAAAAGGAAAAAAGGGAAATGATTGTTTTGTTACATCTGCTAATTAAAATTTATTAATCAAAAAGAAAAAGGGGAAAAAGGTAATTTTCTACACTTGCTAATTTGAGTTTTAGATAAAAAGGGAAAAGAGGGAAACTTAAAAGAATTAGGAAACTAAGGGAAAAAGGGGGGCACATAAAGAAAAAGAGAAACATACGGAAAAAACAGAATGACTAACTTAGTAAGGAATCTTCCCTTTAAGAACTTTCTAAATTGAACTCAACTAGGAATTTAGTAAGGGCGTAAGTCATTAAAATGTGTAAGGGAATATGGGGACACCTAGGAGTGATTCTAGGAATGCTTTTAGGTGGGTGAGGGAAATAGGAGTAATTAGATAATTAATGAAATTAATTTTTGGTGCAACTAAGGGGATGGGTGACATGTGTACGGGGGAGGTTATCTCTGAATTAAATTATTGAAAAATAAATTAAATGGGAATTTGGGAAAGAAATCACTTAGAAACTCTATATAAAGGAGGGAGGAGGAGGAGTATGGATCTCTTCCTTTATGCATAACGTTACGCTGCAGAATTTTTGACTTGACTGACTTATCTTGTGGGAGTTGGGATACCCAGCTCGGGTACGAGTGGTAGCTTGACCTTTCGAGGCGAGCTGGATGCTATTTGTTCTTTAGTTTAGAGTGTGTCACCCCTTTATGGATTGAGGGGCTAAGGGGAAAGAAGAGTATCCCTAGCATTGGTTGGGAGGTACCGGTGAAGTCACATTGGTCGGCAAGTGGCAGCTACACGGAGCGCATGGGACAACGACTCGGAGTTGTCACCTTGGGATACAGTACACATGATTTTATTTTGCATGGTAGATTACTATTGATCTTGTGCTTTAATTTCTGTACTTCTATTGTGTAAAGAAAAGTGTTATACTTAGTGTTTTTAATCGAGAACTTAAAATCATCATAGATTTACACTCACTGCATTGATTTGATATCCTTGGCCACTGAGCCTTGATTGTTGTGACTGTTCTGTTTGTTTTATTTCTTATTTGAAGAGTTTGTGCTTTATCTTTTGACCTCATCCCTAGTTCATCAGTCCATGCCCGAGCAATCAAACAGGAGTCGGATCGATGGTTGTCACTTCGGTGTTAATAAACCAATAGATCCTAATGCCCTACTTTTCTGTGCATGGATGATGAGCAAAGGATAGTGTTTCCTAGCTGTCTACCCCTGATGATTGCTCCTGGTTAAGTGATTGTCTTGCGCCTTGTTGTGATTGATTACCTCTGGGATTTTTTATCCTCTCCCTCAATGAATCACTTATGCTCCTCTACGTTTTGATGCATTTCCTGGCAAAGTGTCTTTGCGTTTTCCATACATTTCTTGTCAATTTAAGTCTACGTTTGATACATTTCCTGGTGAATTTACTGTGTGGTTGTTTTTTATACATCCGGTCTACCAATTAACTCCACGATTATCACTTTTGATGGAAAATTGACTATGTGGTTTTTAATACATGGTCTGTGATTTCCCTCTGCGATTTATTACTTGGATGAAGAAGTTTACTCTGCCTTTGGCCACATTGGACTGTGTTTTAATTCTTTTTACTCTACGTTCTAAATTGTACTTTATACATGTGTTTTCATACTTCTGGCTTGTGTTTTTCCCCTGCAATATAACTTACATTCCTGGCAAATTTCCCTGTGCATTTTGATATATTTTAAAGGTGGACTTTACCCTTGGTTTACACATTTTTTTTTACTTATAATTTAATCTCTTTGGACCGTGTTTTCTTTTATATTTTATGACAGAGTCTGAATCTGGATGACTGTGTTTTCCATACCTTTTATGGATAGTGATCTTGATGTTAAACTCAACAAAATTTTTGTGGGTAGTACTCAACATTTTGTTTGATTGAACCTTGTGAATTTGATGATAAAACTCAATGCCTTTCTTCTGTTAAAACTCAGTGATTTGTGAAACATTTCCAGTGATTCGAAATTGTGATAGATACCGTAATTTTTCCCTCTGTAAATTAATATATTTGAAGGCAAAATTACCTGTCTCTTGATTGCGAAATCACGCACTATTCTTACTAAGAAGTTCCCCATTTTTTAGTGAGATTCCTCTCGATTTACACAATGTGTTTTCTTCACTATTATTGACTACGATTTGTACTGATAAACCTTAGTGCCTTTGATGATAAAAATCTACAAACTTTCTTGATGAAACCTAGCAATTGGGATGAAACTCAACGACTTGTCATTAATAAAACCCAGCGAATTGATTGTCAACATTTTAGTGGCAGTAAACTATATATATATATATATATATATATATATATATATATATATATTTCATGGATATGATTTGGACATATATTTAAATGTACAAATGTAGGGTATAGCGATTCGGTTGATGGAATGCCATAAAACAACCGGCATTTTCTCTTTTATACAAGAATCAAGTCTAGACTTCCGTTTTTTTGCGATAACGGTAAATTATTAATGGCAGTGACAATACTAGATGGAGATTGATTGGAAAATATTCTTGATGGTCTGACATTGTAGGACAGCTTAGACAGTTATTATATTTATTTCTAAACGACATTGTAGCGTTCTAAGGAGTAGCTATAACTCTGCATTGATTAATGGACAACGATTCCTTTGATTGCGGACAACAGAATCTTGAGTATTGATTGTGAACTTGATAGCTAAACTGATAGCCTTTGGATTGCGTTCATACTTTGTGTTTTATATTACAATATATGGTTACACTTTACCTTAATAAGACTGTAATATCTTCTTCGCCCAAAAATTTCTTAATTGGCATTAATCATATCTTACACTCTGCGATATTTATTCTCACTATATATCGGTTTACACTAATTTCATTTATCATATATTTCACTCTGTGATTTCACTTATCGAATGACAGAGATATATTATATTAATTCTACCTTTCAGAGATTTAAACGACATCTTATATTGTATTTACTTAGCAATTTTTTTACAACATTAAATCCAACAAACAGTCAACCAACAACAAAACATACAATAACCTGCATGATAGAGACCTATAATTTAACTCTGCTAAATCCGTTCTTGTTAACCATGGTAAAAATAAATAGCGATACATTGTTGGCTAAATGAATTTAGTGATCCAACACAATGATTTTATTAATGGCTAGCGCAACATTTATTTGGTAGCATAACAATTTTGTTAGACATTAAAGCTAATGTACGACCAAGATTTATAATATCTAATGTGTGGCAGAGGGTTAGTATTTAAATGGGTAAGATATAATACATAATCACCTTAACTAACACATTCCTTGAGCGGGTTGAGCTTGAGGAAAATAAAGGTAGATTGTTGTATAGGGAGGTAATAACATTTATTACTATTAAATGACTTACACATTTTGTTGTTGATTTACCAAATATAGGATGTCTTGTTAGACAAGTTATAATGTTGAGATAATAGGATTGTTGGTTAATTTAGTTCACTATTCACATTAGACAACCTGCTTAAAAATTATGGTTTAGGGTTGTTGTCTAGTCAATTAATAGCTTGTGCCCTTTGTTGAGCGATGTCATCTGCATTTGGTCGACCCGTTTCTTGGGGGAATAAGTCTTCTTGTCAGTTATTTCGTCTCATAATGTGTTGGATTTATCTTGATTCCTTGGTGCAGTTAGGTTATTGTGCCACGGTTGTTGTCGCGCCTATCATAGGGCGACCGCATGATTCCTGAGGAGGGGATCATTTCGCACCCTAACAGATAGAGGAAAATGATAACTTGGCTGAGGTCAGTGTTACCCGTTGCGGGCGTTTGTTTGTGGTAGTCGTTGTTGGTGCCTGGGATGTAATGCCTTCATGCATTTGGTTGCGCACCATCGAGGTTCTAGTTACTGGTCGTCAAGGTCGTTGTGTCAGGATGGTGGATGTTGTCCTTTAGCTTGTAGGCATTGTCATGTTTGTGTCAGGCGGGTAGTCGTTTCTATATTTTTTATTTATGCATGTTTTGCCCAGTTGATCATTGTTCAGTGCGTTGAGTCGTTGTTGTCTGTTTCCCAATATGCACGTGTGGGTTCATCATCAGGTTGTGTGGTTCAATTGTTGTCGCCATTTCCTTCTTTCATAAAAAAAAAACAAAAAATTTTACTTTTTCTTCGCTTGCAGTCGTAATGATTCGAGTTGTTACATATGGTATCAGAGGGGGTTCAACCCGCGACTTGGGAACAATATGGATTTCGATGATATGATAATTGATTATAATGTTGCTAATTAATTTGACTGGTATTCATGCACGTAATCATGGTTAGAGGAAACCACGGAGGAAGATAACGACGTGCTAGGGGAGGTGGTGCAACGCCTCTAGTAGCATCCAAGCCTGAGGGGTCTAACCCTCAGGGAGCCGAAAAAGTTGTCGAGCAGGATCAGATAGTGGTGGGTGATGCGATTGGGTTGATGAGTTATTTTCGATGTCTGAGGCACTAATCAACCGATTGGATAGAGATGAGGCCAGGGCACCGGCAACCCCTGCAGGTCCACCGCGCACTCCAGTTGGTATTGGTAGCATTCACCGCAAACTCAAGAAGGTCAAATTTCTCGAGTTATTTGGTGCCCCGGATGGTGCAGCCATGGAGGCATGGTTGGAGAATATGGCAATGTGATTTGCACTTCGCGACTATATCTCCAACATGAAGGTCTGCATGGGGGTCTTTCAACTGAAGGGGAGCGCTCTTCTATGGTGGAAGACACTCCAACCACAATTGAACATGGTCGTCGAAGATGTGTCATGGGAACTGTTCGAGGAATGGTTCTGAGAGAATTACCTATCAGAGGAATTCATTGAGCATCATCTCAACGAGCTCAACGCCTTATGACAGGGCAGCCGTATGGTTCCCGAGTACGAGGCCCATTTTATGGAGTTGCTTCGGTATGCTCCTCAACTTAATACCGAGAAACTTAAGGTCAACAAGTTCTTTTTTGGCCTTAATGTCAGCATACGTGCAAAGGTTAGGATTTTGATGCCGCATACCTTGCATGATGTCATCCAAAAGGCCCTAATAGTAGAGGAGGATCTTATTAGCAGGGGCCAGAGAAGGATTCTAGCGAGATCGACAGGGCAGGTGTCATCTGGTGTGCAACAACGTTAGACACTAGCTAGACATATGCCAGGATATTGTGGCTTCCAGAGAGGATCCACTTTCACTAAACCTCGACGACCAACTCCTCAGCAGTGGACTCCTTATTGGGGACCACAACATCAACAAAAATGCCGACTGCAGTAGTACCATTTTAGGCCTGTTCAACAGAACAGACCAGGATTCTAGGCTAGTGGGTCATCAGCTTCTACCTCGGGTACCAGGAGTAATGGACTGAAGAAGGGGTGTTGGAATTGTGGGGAGACACACTACTAGTGCGACTGCCCGGTGAAGAGGACTAGAGCATTGGGATCAACCAGACCCACTACCGTGGGAGATTTGGGCAAGGCCCATTGGATTCATGTAGCGGTGAATAACCACTAGGAAGAGCACCAGTCAACTATGCTTAAGATGTCAAGTACCGTCGCTGAGAAGACCCTTAGTATTTTGATAGATCTCGATGCTACCGAGAGTTTAATTTCTGGTGCAGTGCTAAAGAGGATTAAGGTAAAGGCAGTTGAACATGATAAGTTTATCTTTGTAGAGATGGATTTAGGAGCCAAACCGAAGGTTGGAGGAAAGGTTACGAATTGTACTCTTAACCTGGGAGAGTTTTTCACTAGGGACAACCTGTACGTCATGATCTTAGGATATTATGACGTTGTGATCGGTATGGATTGGTTAGAATTATGTGAGGTGATACTCAACTGTAATATGAAATGGTTGATCTTGGTCGATGATGAGGGATAGAGATGCATAATTGTGGGATGGAACCATCTCTTCCTTGCAGCTACATAAGAGCATGCGCAAGGGATGTAATATTAATTCTATCCTTGCGTTAAACGAGAAGGGAGTAGCAGAAGGTCTAGAACACCTTCCTATGGTGAGAGAGTTTGCAGACATCTTCCCGAAGGAGTTACCTGGGATGCCACTGGAGAGGGAATTGGAATTTACCATAGACCTACAACTGGGGACTGAACCAATAGCGAGAACACATTATCATATGTCAACCCCAAAGTTACAAGAGTTGAGAATGCAACTGAAGGATTTGCTAGACCTGAGACTTATACGTCCAAGTGTGTATCCGTGGGGTGCACCTGTTATTTTCATACGAAAGAAGGATGGGTCGTGGAGACTCTACATTGACTACCATCAATTGAACAAAGCAACAATCAAGAATCAGTATCCATTGCCGAGGATTGATGATCTGTTCAATCAAATGAAGGGTACGATGGTGTTTTCAAATATCGATTTGCGATCAAGGTATCACCAGTTACAGATCAAGGAGGATGACTTCCCTAAGACCGCTTTTAAGATGAGGTTTGGACATTATGAGTTTACTATTTTATCGTTTGGACTGACAAACGCCCTAGGGGTATTTATAAGTTTAATGAATGGGGTGTTCCATGAATACCTAGACAAGTTCGTCTAAGTATTCATTGATGATATTTTGATTTACTCTCAGACGATGGAGGAGAATGACGAGCACTTGCGCTTGGTACTACACTGTTTGCAAGAGAACAATTTGTATGGGAAATTGTCCAAATGATCGTTTTATCAATCGAAGATTCACTACTTAGGGCATGTCATCTCTGGCGAAGGTATCGTTGTGGATCCAAGAAAGGTAGAGGATATTATGGAATGGCCTGCGTCGACGAATGTCCTGAAAGTGCGTAGCTTCATGGGTTTAGCAGGATACAATCGACAGTTCATCGAGGGATTCTCAAAGATAGAAAATCCAATTATGAAATTGCAGAAGAAGAAAAAGAAGTTTGTTTGGACCAAGAAATGTGTGGAGGATTTTTGAAGGCTCAAGGAGCCGTTGACAACAACATTGATACTAAGTTTCCTTGACATGGACGCAGACTTCTTGGTATGCACTGACTCATCCAAGGAAGGCTTAGGCAAAGTCTTGATGCAAGACGGTCGAGTGATCGCTTACATATCGAGGAAATTGAGAAGGCATGAGAAGAAATATGTGATGCACGATTTAGATTTGTTAGCCATTGTTTATGCCTTGCAAGTTTGGAGAAACTACCTTATTGGACGAAAATTTGAACTAAAAATGGACCACTGTGGACTACAACACATATTTACGCAAAGCGACCTGAACGCACGACAACGACATTGGTTGGAATTTCTTAGAGAGTACGACTTCGAGATTACTTACATAAAAGGAACAGTGAACTGACTGGTAGATGCATTAAGTTGGAGACCATGCATCTTTCGATATTTCCAGTTCAGACGAATCTATGTGAAAAGATTCTAACTTTATAGCGCAATGATGACTAGTACAAAGAGGTCAAGGATTTTATCGGACAAAACACAATGATGGTACCAAGATTTGAAGGATTTACGGTTGACGAAGATGGATTATTGAGGTTTGAGAATCGGATTTATGTACCACCGAACGACAAGTTCAGGAGTTTGATTGTAAACGAGACTCAAAGAGCAGTGTACATGGCTCACCCGAGAGTCACGAAGATGAGGATGGACCTTAAACCATTATTCTTCTGGAAAGGAATGAAGGCAGACATAGTCAACTATGTGGCCAAATTTCTAGAATGTCAGCAGGTAAAGGCTGAACATAGACATCCAACAGGATTACTACATCCACACGCTATTCTAGAATCAAAATGGGAGGTTATTTCGATGGATTTCATTGTTGTATTTCCACTGATGACAAGGAGACACAACTCAATTTTTTTGGTAGTCGACACTCTGACGAAGAGTGCTCATTTTATTCCTGTGCGTATGACTTATCAGGCACCTAACATAGCTAGAGTTTTCATCAGTGAGATTGTGAGGTTGCACGGTGTGCCTAAGGGGATTATATTCGATTGAGGATCGATGTTTACTAGACGATTTTGGACTAGTTTCCAGGAGGCCTTGCAGACCCAACTTAAATTTAGTACTACGTATCACCCGGAGACTGACGGGCAGACCGAATGAACAAACCAGATCTTGGAAGACATGTTTCGCATGTACGTGATGGACCAACAAAAGCATTGGGAAGAATTCTTGCCACTAGTATAATTTGCTTATAACAACAGTTACCAAAGCACTATTAAGATGGCACCTTTCGAGTTTCTTTATGGGAGACCATGTCAGACACCTTTGAGTTGAGATCGGCTTGAGGATAGGCTCCTGGTGGGACTAGAAGCAATCCAAGAAATGTAAGATAAAATGAAAACAATATGACAAAGGATCAAAGAAGCGCAGGATCGACAGAAGAGTTATGTCGATGCCGCCGTGTCGACCGTAGTTACGAAGTAGGCGATCAAGTCTTCTTGTGGGTAAAACCACATAAGAGTTCGATCAATTTTGGAAATGGAGCTAAACTCTCTCCTAGGTTCATGGGACCTTTCGATATTGTGGAGAGAAAGGGGGTTGTGGCCTATCGACTAGCCTTTCTTGATTCTTTGAGGCGTATGCATGATGCTTTTCGTGTATCTGTTTTGAGACATTATTAGTGATCCTACACATGTTATTGAAATGAGTTCCTTGCAGGTATCGGACGAGGGGGCACTCACGGCTGAGCCAATCCACATCCTGTATCATCACATTCGATAGCTATGACGTCAAATAATAGATCAGGTCAAGGTCCAGTGGGACAACTATAGTTCGCACTCGATGACCTAGGAGGACGCATATGATATGAGCCAACAATTTCCATTTTTTTTTATAGATAGACTTATGATACTATGATACACATTATTTTGGCACTTATGATACTATGATACACATTATTTTGACACTTATATACTATGAAACTTCGGGAAAGAGTTTATACCAAGAGCCATATGTTAGGAACCAAATATCAATATAGCATAGAAAAACCTCAGAATAAGTACTCAACACCTTGAAAAAGAGATAAATTCAGATAATAAGCCTCTTTGAGGGGGAAACCTCCTTATGCCCACATAAATGTCCAAATACAATATGATTTCAAATGAAAATGTCTCCTTGGTATATATAGGAGACTAGGAGGTATAATTACAACTAATGGACTAAAGCTGGCATAAATAAAATAACATTATTAATGTAATATGCCCCAATTAAGGGGTAATGAGCCACTATTTAGGGCTTAACATGCCCCTCCCCTTGAGACAAGTATTGCCTGCAATGCTTGAGTAACTTTGGATGCTTCTGTATAAAAGACTCATCTTCCCAAGTGGAATATTTTGCCGATAGTTTCCTCCATTTAATGAGATATTATGAAATGGATCTATTCCTCAGTTGGTGAATTCTTGTGTCAGTGATGGATTTAGGCTCCAATATGATTTTTCCTTCCTCATCAAGTTCTAGAAATATAGTTTGAACTGGGATCTTGTCACCTATAACCTTCTTTAAGCATGAAACATGGAAAACTAGGTGTACTCGTGAAGATGCAGGCAACTCCAATTTGTATGCCATAGCACCAATCGTTTGCAACACCTTATAAGGGGCATAGTACTTTGGTGATAATTTATTATCCTTCTTGGCTTGATTGAGGGACATCTATTTGTATGGTTGTAGTCTTAAAAGCACCAAATCCCCTACTTCAAGACTTATTTCACTATGATGTTGACCTACTTGGTCTAATGTGTCGTTAGGTAAAAGTGTGTTTCTTTAGTATGCATTATTATGCATTTGTAGTTAAGAAATATGACGGTCACGATATGTTCCCGACATAGAGTGATCTGGCGGTTCATACTCTCCTCGATCTTAACGGCCATTGATCTGTGGATTAACACCCAATTGGTCCATGATCTCTATTTAAAGAGCATGGAGGGTCATTTTTCGATGATCGATTGTGAGAAACTCTCTTGTAAAATCTTTCTATAATATTTTTCTTTGCATTAATAAACTGCTCCAAGTGGCCACGTTGGCTGGGGCCGTGGATGTTTCCCTGTAAGGGTTTTACCACGTGAAAACATTGGTGTGTTGATCTTTGATCTGGTTATGTGAGTGGTTAATGAAGGTGTTCATCCTCTGTTGAAATACCTATGTTTTCGAACATGGTATCACAGCTTGTTTGAAGACCCGCTTCTGTTGTAGATCGAGATCATGAAGCCTAGTTGTCTCATTTCCATTTTCTATCATTTTTGTACATTTCTAGGCTGAGAGGACTATTCCATTGCGTCTGGAGCACTCATTTCATTCAGGAACACTTTTCGTTTCACTCGAAAATGTTTATGTTTGCCCAAGATACGACCATTACAATTAGATCCGGAGGTATAAAGCCTGAATACACATTTTTTAAATTTCTACAAAGTTTTATTTCGGTTTGATAATATTTGTTTCCGGGTTGCTACTCTTTTATATATGTGTATTCTCTTTTCCCTGCACCCTATGCGATCTCTAAAAATCAGAAACATATAGGAAAAGGTGCATCTTCTGGGTAAGCTAACTGAGATCTAACCCTTGTTGTCATCGAGAAGCGAACTTTTTTTCTTGTGTGAAAATAGTTTTTTTTTAGCACGCTCTCCAAGGCCATATTCAACAACAACAACAACAATCCTCCTTCTAAACATTACAATATGTGTTGCTAGACCATTTGGTTAAAAGTTGTCTTATTAAGTAAGAGGTCTTGGGTTCAAGTCTCTCTTTTGTTACATTTTTTGAAAAAAATCATGCTAAAATTGTAAAGTGTATTTCACTTCAAGTATAAAAGTGTATCACTATAAATAGCTTTAATATTTTATTTTAGAGTTATTTATTTTGCATGCAACTTTTTTTTTATAAAGTAACTTCATTGTAAAAGTGATCTCCACTTGTCTTTATAAAAGTGAGTCACTTCATAAAACAACTTACACTATCACATGGTCATTTGGTTACCGTTTATGCATTGTTTTAAAAGAGCACAACTCTCACATTTGAACTTTGTTTTCAGTGCCGTTTTTTTTTTTAAACCGCATAACTTTTTGAGCTCTTTCCATCCAGATCATCCATTTTAGTTTTTAAATACATATTATTTGAATATTTAATATGGCTTCTACAAGTAATGTTTTGCTTACCAACACCAACTACTTCCAATGAAAATCTCATATGGAAGATTTATTAAGAAGTAAGGGCTTGTACCGGATTACCTTGGGAAAGGAAAAATAATCCAATGATGATGATAAGAAAGCCAAATGGCCTAATAGGAGTGATAAAGCATGTAGACTAATCAGAATGTCCATTTGTCCTGATTTAAGATACCACCTCCAAGAAATTGATGACCCCGAAGAAGCTTGGGACAAGATTGAATCTGTGTTTGGTAAACTCAATATTATTCGAGCACAACAGTTAGAAAATTGAGTACTGACCTTGAGTCCAAGTGATTTTTCTTTCCTTGGAGACTATCTATCTAGGTTTAAAACACTAAGAATTTTATGTGAAGAATGTAAGATAAAAATGGAGGAAGAGCATTGCATCTATCTTATTCTTTCTAAGCTAGGTAGTGCATATTATGTATTTGTATCTACCTTTTATGCCATGAGAGAGGCTCTAGGGAAAGATTATGAAAAACCCACTCTTGAGTCCTTTTGTGCTTCTTTGATTAGAGAGGAAGATAAGCTTGTACAACTTGGAGTGATCAACACTACATTTACCTCCTATTGAGTCTCCATTTTGACACTTATAATTCCCTATATTAGCCCCTATCTGAGCCTATTTTACCTATGCCATGTGTATCTAATTGACTGTTTCCTCCATAAATACACCTGATGACCTTGTTCACGTGCATAAGAGGCAACTTATGATTAAAGCATGATTTGTTTAGTTTTATTGAGTTAATTCGATTAAATATTTGATTATGTATGATCCTAATTACTTTAACTCTTAAGAAGCATGATCCGGTACCCAGTCTATTCCGGTACCAAGGCTCCACCTATTTCGGTACCAGCCTGTGCTAATCCGGTACTAGAAATAATTCAAAATTTTGGAAAGATTCTAGAGGAAAATCGGGCACATGGGTTTTGTCCAGAATGATGTTTTTATGAGGAAATGTGAGTCATAATTCACCTAGCTCGCACGTGGGGACCTCCAGCTCAGGGGGAATGATTCTGCCAAAATTATAAATAAAAAACTCAAACTGCCAACTTGCACCTCGATTTCCATGCATATGGTATTAGATCTAGAAATTATTAAACATGGGTTTTGTCCTGAATATGATAAATTGAGTTAAACGCGGGCCGTTTTTCAAAATTATAATTGGTTTGGGAGATATGAGTGGGGGACTAACTAATATCTGCCCAAATTGTTAAAAAACAAAGATTTTTGGGATTTATCCTAAAATTGTAAAAGTTGTTTTCTTAGTTTGGGGATTCGGTTTCATCCATTCCTCCATGGATTTTATATATAAATAAGACCTCATAGGTCTGAGTAGGGAGGAATTATCATGATGTAAGAATGGTTCTTAAAGGAGAATTGTTATGATGTAGAATGGATTCATGAGAAGACTCTTTTTGTAAACCTGCTTGTTGGAGATTAATGCAAGATTCAATTCAGTGATTTTGTCTCTCTTAGAAGTTAACATCTGGTGATCTAAAATCTTCCATGTTGGCATCGGCAAGGGCCACCGATTCATCTTGGTAATCTTATTGTAAATTGTTAGTATAGATTTTCATTTCATGTATTTGTTATTTTGATTTCATGATATTTTGTTTGATTTCACTATTCAAATTTGTTACAAAGTGTGGTAATGCAGGAACAGTTGTATCTCCATATTTCACCATACATGAAATTTAATGGAGCATCCCACTTGTTAGTTTAGTTGCTCTAGGAGATAGATCTTAAGTTCATCTTTTCATTTCATGAGCCTCTAATGAACAGATTTGTCACCTAAAAAAGAACATTTCGATTCATTGTTTGCTTGAGAAGTTTTGTTATCATTTTTCCCTTCTAAGTTTGGAGTTGTATTGTTGAAGTGTGCCTAGATTTGATTGCTAGTTGTTGTTAAGATTAGAAGCTACAGATAACTAATTCAAAGTCCATATTTCCACTTCATTTGTTTGTTAATGGATAAGGCATTATCTGAGAAAAATCTTTTGAGTGCATGATTGCAAGTTTTGTTTTCTAATTTATGAATTGTGTGAAGAGTGTTATTTTTGAAAACAGAATGTTTTTTTATTGTTGGTTTTCTTATCTAAGCTATACTAAATAGACATAGGAACCTATCTATTATCGACACATATAGTGCATCAACTCTTTTGATTACGAATCCGGGTTGATAATTTATGTTTGGTAATATATTATGCAAATAAGTGCACCAACATTTTGGCACCATTGTCGGGGAGTTGTAAACGGTAATAGGTAGTATTAGAATCATAATTCTTTATTGGTTTTGGATTGGTTTTATGGATGACCTAAGGGTGGAGAGAAGACGGTAAGACGTGCGGGAAGAGCCGATGCATCCACTTTGGTGGGGTTGCTCCAAAGTCAAGAATCTAGTTATCTCTCCACATGAAGAGTTAGAAGTCCCGTCGGATTCCTCTTGTCAATTTGTTGAAGGGAATAAAGAATCATGGATAGAATTCAATGGAGAGAAACTAGTGGAACCTGAGATTGAGGAATCCTTATCATGCCTCTTAGCATATCATGTATGTACTCCAAAGACCAATCATCTTGAAGAGGATAATCTGTATTGCATGGTAGAGGAGGACATTCGGTGTGACCTAAACAAAGAAAAGAAACAAAAATATAGTGATCCTATTGAAATATGGTTTCAATTAGTTATTAGGTCACACCACTCTTTTATTTATTTCTTGATCTCATCATCAAAGTAGTTGGTCCTTCATACTCTGATATGCATTAAAATTTATCTTTTAAACCTGAGTATGGATATATTTCTAACCCTGTTATGCACATGGCTTCACTGGAAGTATTCCTATACTTGAAGGACATTTTCTTTTGTTCAATTAGAGTAGGATAGCTAAATAAATAAATAAATGTTTCACATAAGTACAATGCAACCTATCTTTCATACTTTTCATAAATGGGAATGTCAAAAGCTAATAAAGCAATTAGTTTAAGATCTTTTGTTCCTATAGTAGATTTATTTTTAAAAGTTATGCTGATTTTGTTTAGAATCTTATGAGAAGGGAATCTCTTCATCCTTTGAATGCACACATAATACTGGAAGGGTTTCAAAAGCGGAAAATACATCCTTGTCAATGGAAGATAACACTTAAGGGAGTGCTTCATGACCTATTTCTTCAAAAATCTTTTTTTTCCTTAAAGTTGTTAAAAATGATGCATTCATGTTTTATATTTACCTATCTATTTTAAGACCACTATTTCACAAGGATGATCAATTCAGTGATCTTTTTAATAAAATTTGAAACTAAATGTTAATTCCAAACCATTTTATTCATAGCTAATAATTCAACTTTTGACATTTTCCCTAAATTTTTTGTTTTTAAGCATAAATAAAAATCTAGTTTTAATTAGTTCTATTGGTTTGTTTTTGGTAGGTGTTCACAATTCTCTGAGCAACCATTTTTCATCATATCACATTGTTTGCATGAGGCCATGCAAAACCTTAGGCATGGGGGAGTGGTTGTTGAAACCTTCATATTATTTTGCAACTTCCGTCGGTGAGACCAAATCAACATGTTCAGTGCTAGGATTTGATAGTCATTTCTAGAATTTCGGTACCATTCTATTCCGGTATTGCAGAATTGAGTTCATCTGGTACTGCAAACAATGTTTAACTCTGTATTCATCTAGTACTATGGGAAGAGGTCTACGCTATTCCAATACTAAACCACAACTCTGCGCTATTCCAGTACTAATGGTCATTCCTGTGCTCATCTGGTATTGATGGTCGCATGTGTGCTCATTTGGTACCAAAGGAGAAGGTTTGCACTATTCCGGTACTGAGCCACAACTCTGCGCTATTCCTGTACTGAACCACAACCCTGCGTCCATCCGGTACTCAGGTGATTCGGTACTAGTAATGAGGTGTTGGTAGCTCTTATCCTATACTCAAAGTTTTTGCTTCTCGATTTAAATGCTTCAAGTAATAGGACGTATAAACTCAACATTTTTCATTTTACTAAAAGAAATTAGACTATTTATGCAATAAACATATGGTTACTCTTAATTATTGCACGCTCCCTACCATGAAATTTTGCAAGCCCTCGTATACATCTCCTCGTATATTATCACTGAAATCCTTGGTGAAGTGGTTGTCGTCATGAATGAGAAAAAATCATCCATCATGTCACTTTGTTCCAATACTATCTGTTCTAGTACTACGAAAACCTACTCCATTACTTATCTGGTACTGATGCCAAAGTGATATGATCTTTGTCATGTGCTTAACATTGTTTTCACTTCAGGTAATTAGAGGTATGGGCTAATATCTTCATGTTATTTCTATCAAGAATCATTTAAGTCTTATGTTGAATTACTTTTACTCGCATGTACATCTTCCTCCTACATTTCTACACTCAACCCTAAATGAATCATCCTTGTTATCCTTTAAGAAGATATTTTCACATTTAGTTCTATATGATAATGGGTGCACTTGTCTTATTACCTCATCATTTTGAAGAAGTGATTGCTAATTGAAATATCCATTGAAAAGTGGTGACACCATTATGTCTAATACTAACCTAGTTGATTCAAACAAGTTTTTATCCAAGTTTATCTTTACAAGTTTTACTTTGAAGGTATTGATGAAAACCTCATGTGGTGGACCGCCCTTGCAAAACTGCAATGAACTTTCATGAGAACCCTAATAGGATTAACTAGAGGGACCTCTTAGTCATTATTCGAGACATTACATTATACATTGAATAACTGAGATTTAAGTTGAATTTGGATGATGTCACCCTTGGGATAATTGCAAACAATTAATTATGTGCCTAATAACTCTAAAACACTCTCGTACCACTTGCCTTTCTTATATTCTAAAACTGTCAATGAGCAGTATACATAATTCTAAATATTTTGAGTAATATAATAAAAACGGAAGTATCAAGAAGTACAAGTAAACCCGCCAGGGTACTGAACAGGCCTATTGGTAGCAGGGCCATGCTTGTATGGTACTAAGGTAAACCCATCGAGGTACTGAACAGGCCTGCTGGCAGTGGGGCTATGCCGGGTAAAGGGAATTGAAAAACATAAAGTGACACTTAAAACTGAACATAAACCCTTGGGTATCATTCTGAAGCAATCATTATCAAATCAAGGCTAGGAGATGACCTTTATATCTCTCGAATGATGTTCTTAAGAACCTTCAAGTATCAACTTTAGAGTTCTATCTTTAAAATAAATAGGTTTGCATGAGAAGTGGGACTCTCATTATATGTAATTCACCTTACCTAAACAAGAAGAGCTTCATCTCTAAAAACTTGGATCTGAAACGAGTTAATCATCTTGGGATGTATTCCTTTATGTGTTCCTCTCTTCAAATGATATATAAACTATGCTTATATCACTTTTGTTTTAAAGGTAATCTAGCCATGGGGGCCTATTAGTCAAAGTCATTATGAAAACTCTTGGCCACTATCCTATAATCATATTAGATCCACATCCATCCCTTTCTCCTAACTTTGATTGAAAACAGATTGGATAATACTTAACTTCAGGGAATGCTTGATCGAGTGAGGAGTATCATCAATTGTGAAATTTTGAAGATCATTGTTGCATGAGGACATGCAATAACTTAAGCATGGGGGAATGTTGAGTCTCCATTTTGACACTTCTAATGCCCTATATAACCTCATATCTGAGCCTATTTTACCTATGCCATGTGTATCTAATTGACTGTTTCCTCCATAAATACACCCGATGACCTTATTCACGTGCATAAGAGGTAACTTATGATTAAAGCATGATTTGTTTAGTTTTATTGAGTTAATTCGATTAAATGTTTGATTATGTATGATCCTAATCAATTTGACTCTTAAGCAGCATGATCTGGTACCCAGTCTATTCTGGTACCAAGGCTCCACCTATTCTGGTACCAACCTGTGCTAATCCGGTACTAGAAATAATTCAAAATTTTGGAAAGCTTCTAGAAGAAAATCGGGCACATGGGTTTTTTCCAGAATGATGTTTTCATGAGAAAAAATGAATCAGAATTCACCCATATCACACGTGTGGACCTCCATCTCAGGGGGAATGATTCTTCCAAAATTATAAAAAAAACTCAAACTACCAACCTTCGCCTCAATTTCCGTGCATATGGTATCAGATCTAGAAATTATAAAACATGGGTTTTGTCCAAAATATGATAAATTGAGTACCTAGTGAGCCGATTTTCAAAATTAGAATTGGTTTGGGAGATATGGGTGGGGGGATAACTCGAATCTGCCCAAATTGTTAAAAAACACAGATTTTTGGGATTTATCCTAAAATTGTAAAAGTTGTTTTCTTAGTTTGGGGATTCAGTTTCATCCATTCATCCATGGATTTTATGTATAAATAAGGCCTCATAGGTCTGATTAGGGAGGAATTATCATGATGTAAGAATGGTTCTTAAAGGAGAGTTGTTATGATGTAGAATGGATTCATGAGAAGACTCTTTTTGTAAACCTACTTGTTGGAGATTAATGGAAGATTCAATTCAATGATTTTGACTCTCTTAGAAGTTAACATATGGTGATCTAAAAGCTTCCATGTTGGCATCGGTAAGGCCACTGATTCAACTTGGTAAGCTTATTGTAAATTGTTAGTGTAGATTTTCATTTCATGTATTTGTTATTTTGATTTCATGATATTTTGTTTGATTTCACTATTCGAATTTGTTGCAAAGTTTGGTAATGCAGGAACAGTTGGATCTCCATATTTCACCATACATGAGCTTTAATGGAGCATCACACTTGTTATTTTAGTTGCTCCAGGAGATAGATCTCAAGTTCATCTTTTCATTTCATGAGCCTCTAATGAACATATTTGTCACCTAAGAAAGAACATTTCGATTCACTGTTTGCTTGAGAAGTTTTCTTATCATTTTTATCTTCTAAGTTTGGAGTTGTATTGTTGAAGTGTGCCTAGATTTGATTGCTAGTTTTTGTTAAGAGTAGAAGCTACAGATAACTAATTCAAAGTCCATATTTCCACTTCATGAGCTTTTTAATGGACGAGGCATTATCTAAGCAAAATCTTTTGAGTGCATGATTGCAAGTTTTGTTTTCTAATTTATGAATTGTGTGAAGAATGTTATATTTGAAAACATAATGTTTTGTTATTATTGGTTTTCTTATCTAAGCTATACTAAACATACATAGGAACCTATCTGTTATCGGCACATATAGTGCATCAACTCTTTTGATTACGAATCCTGGTTGATAATTTATGTTTGGTAATATATTATGCAAATAATTGCACCAACACCTCCAACAAAGCCTTAGTTTCCCAACAGAAATATAAACCCAAGAATCGAAATAAGCAACACCCTCACCACAACAACAAGCAATATAAGGGTCGCAAACCCACTCAGACAGTTTTTTCTCCGAATGGACACAAAGTTGCAAAATATAAAAATAAGAAGACTGATAGACATTGCAACTTTTGTGATAAAGATGGTCATGATGATTCCAAATGTTTCAAGAAGATGGCAGCTTTAGAAGCAATGATGAAGAAGCACAACATCAGTATTGATCCTTCTTCTTCTTCTTCTTCTCATGGACATGCAATTTCTGCTTCTGGTTTCTCCTTCAATACACCTTCTACTTCTGCTTCTGATAAGTGGCTTATTGATTATGGAGAATCTTATCATATGGATAATGATAGAGACATATTTTCTACTCTAAATGAATGTAACACCAAGAAAATATTTGTTGGTGATGATAGATCTCTTAGTGTTGAAGGATCTGGAAGAGTACAAGTAGAAAATAACCATTTCAATGATGTATTATGTGTTCCAAGTCTTTATTGTAACCTTTTATCAGTATATAAAATCACTAATTCAGGTAAAGGTAAAACCGTAGAGTTTTCACCTCATCAATTTGTAATCAAGGATCTAAAAGATCCTAATCATGTTCTTGAAACTGGAATTGTTGATGATATTATTAGGTTGTACAAATTTGACAACTTTGGGTCATCATCTTTTTCATCATTTTTTTTTCTCATAGCGATGACTTGAGCAAACTTTTGCATGAACGGTTTGGTCATCTAAACTATCTCTTATTTCAGAAAAGATGTAATCAGCAGATGGTGACTAGTCTTCCTCTTGTTTCATGAAGAGATGGTGTTTGTGCCGGTTGTGTTCTCGACAAACATCATCGGGACAATTTTGAAAAATGTGCCTCTTGGCACGCCTCGGGTCCTTTGCAACTTGTTCACAGTGATTTGTGTGGTCCACTTTCTTCTCCTTCTTTTTTTGGGTGCAATTATTTCTTAACTTTCATTGATGAATTTTCTAGATGTACTTGGGTTTACTTCTTAACACTTAAGAGATAAGTTTTTGACAAGTTTTTGCCTACAAGGTCCTTGTAGAAAAGCAATCTGGACATCAAAATCAAAGGTTAAGAACAGATAATGGAGACGAATATGTGAACAATAATTTTACAAATTACTGCACTACATAGGGAATCCAAATGCAACACACTGTTCCATATACACCATAAAAAAATGGTGTTGCTGAGAGAAAGAATCGCACATTAAAAGAAATGGCTAATTGTATGATCCAATCTAAGGGATTAAGTCTAAAGTATTGGGAGGAAGCCATCAACTGTGAAAATTACATAGTAAATCACACTCCCACAAAGGCTCTTAAAAATATAACACCGGAAGAAGCTTCGACTAAAATTAAACCAGATGTAAGTCACTTCCGTGTATTTGACAGTATAGCATGGGCTCACATTCCTGATGAGAAAAGGAAAGCATTGCAACCTAAAAGTGAGAAGTGTATATTTGTTGGTTATTCTCAAGGTGTCAAAGGTTACAGACTTCTTCAATCACATTGTAATAAAATTATTATTAGAAGATATGTTAAATTTGATGACAATCTCTTGGCCTGCGAGCCTAATTCGGTGTTTGTGCCTTCTTTGGCCTACAAGCCTTCTTCAACATTTGTGCCTTCTTCTAATATGGTTTCTTCTTTAGATGATGACAATGAGGATGAAAATCCACCTTTGCCTGCTCACCCTCCTCCAGATGAGTCCTTTGAACCTGAACCAACACCATTTCCACCACTTCCTATATGGGTCCATTCAACACGAGAAGAAACTGGTGATCTTGTCGGTGATCCTTCAGATCAAGGTCAGACACTTTCACAGTTCCAGTGAGCCTCTTCTCTTTTTGATCAAGCTTTAGAAACTCATGATCCAAAGACATTTGTAGAAGCTTCATGTCATCCATATTGGGATACAATAATGAATGAAGAGTATCATTCTTTAATGGAAAACGATACTTCGGATCTTGTACCTCTTCCAAAATGAAGAAAACTTGTCAGATGTAAATGGGTCTACAGAACTAAGTATGCATCATATGAAAGTGTTAAAAGACATAAGGCTCGTTTAGTTGCCAAATGATTTTCCCAAGTTGAAGGAATTGACTATCATGAAACCTTTTCCCCTATAGCCAAAATGAATTCCATACGCCTTTTTCTTGCCCTTGTTGCCTCACATAAATGGGAGTTCTATCAGATGGATTTTAAATCCGCCTTCTTGCATGGATATTTGCAAGAAGAAATCTACATGGAACAACCTCCTGGATATGTCCAGAATGACTCTAGCCTTGTTTGTCGCCTTAAGAAACCTCTTTATGGTCTCAAGCAAGCTCGTCGAGCTTGGTATGCCAAAATGGACACCTTTCTTATTTCCACTGGATTCTCTAGATTTCATTCTGATCCTAATGTCTATACCAAGAAAGTAAGAATCCATATCATAATACTTGTCCTTTATGTTGATGACCTTACCCTTAGTGGTAATGACTCAAAACTTTTAAACCATACGAAAACCATCCTTAAGAAGAAATTTGAAATGACAGACTTAGGTTTTTTGCACTACTTCCTTGGCCCCAAAGTTTTGTAAACCAATGCAGGAATTTTTATTTTCCAGTATAAGTATGCTTGTGACCTTATTCATCGCTTTCACATGGACGATTGTAAACCAACCGCTTCTCCCTTGCAGTCTAGATTCAAGCTTACTTCCACCTATACTTCTCCTGAAGTTGATGCCACCCTATACCGTCAGTTAGTTTGTAGCCTCTTATACTTGACTCATACCCATCCCGATCTTTCCTTTGTTGTTGGTCTTGTTTCCCGGTATATGCAAACACCCCATGAAATCCATTGGAAAGAAGCTAAAAGGATACTTCACTATGTCTGTGGTACAGTTCAATTCGGGATACATTACATTTATTGGGGGAATCATTTATTGGTTGGTTTCACTGATTCAGATTGGGCCGACGAACCTGATGATCGGAAGTCTGCTACATGTTATGTTTTCATCCTTGGTTAAGGACCTGTCACTTGGGCCTGTAAGAAACAATAGGCTATTTCAATTTCTTCAGCAAAAGCAGAGTACCAAGAAGTGGTAAATGCAAGTCAGGAAGCCTTGTGGCTTCGACAAATCCTTTCAGAGTTTGGATTCCAACAACAACATCTGACCAACCTTTGGTGCGACAATCAGAGTGCCATCAAGCTCGCCAAATACCCAGTTCAACACCAACGTAGCAAACACATCGAGCTCCGCATGCACTTCATCAGAAATCTCATTCATGATCAAGTTATTGAAGTGCTCTTTTGTCCTACAAAAGATCAAGTTGCAGACATTTTCATAAAGTCTCTTACATAAGTGAAGTTTTCCAAACTTCGATCTATGTTAGGATTTCAGGAAGTTGTCATTAAGGGGGGATAGGCTCTAATGCATCCTTCCTTATCCTATTGTGTCACTATTGTAAATCCTTCAATCCTATCCCAAGTTGTTCTTAAGGGGGGATGTTAGGATATTTATACACTTAGGATTTAGTTAAGATCTACTTGGTCTAATGCGTCGTTAGGTAAAAGTGTGTTTCTTTATTATGCATTAGTATGCATTTGTAGTTAGGAAATCCGACGGTCATGATATGTTCTCGACATAGAGTGATCCGACAATTCATACTCTCCTCGATCTTAACAACAATTGATTCGTGGCTTAACACTTGATTGTTCCATGATCTCTATTTAAATAGCATGGAGGGTCATTTGCCGATGATCGATTGTGAGAAAATATCTTGTAAAATTTCTCTATAATCTTCTTCTTTGCATTAATAAACTGCACCAAGTGGCTGCATTGGCTGGGGTCATGGATGTTTCCCTGTAGGGGTTTTACCACGTGAAAACATCAGTGTGTTGATATTTGATCTGGTTATGTGAGTGGTTACTGAAGGTGTTCGTCCTCTGTTGGAATACCTGTATTTTCAAACATGGAGAACTTGTTGTTGATGCTCGATGTGATCTTCCATTGCTTGAACCTTAGACTTTTATTTTAGAGAAGAAGTGATGGAAGGAGGGTGGTATCCATAGAGTGTCATAAATGGTGTCATTTTTGTTGTAGTATGAAAGGAAGTGTTATAACACCATTCTTCTAAGGGTAACCATTTGAACCATTATGTTTGTTTATCAGAGACAAAGCAACAAAGGTAGCCTTCCAGACATTTGTTCACTATCTCAGTTTGTCCATCAGATTAAGGATGATAGGATGAGCTATGAGACAATTGAGTACCCAAACAAGAAAATAATTATGTCCAAAAATGTCCAGTGAAGATGGGATATATATCACTTACAATAATCTTTGGGTTGACATGTAGCTTTTGAATTGTCTCCATGAATGTAGTGGCAATTGTACTGGCTTTGAAGGGATGAGAGAGTGCACAAAAGTGTGTGTACTTGGTCAATGTATCAACAATTGCCATGATGACACTATTTCCTTCAAACTTCAGTAACCCTATGATGAAATCCATGGAAACCTCCTCCTAGCACTAACTTGGGATGGATAATGGTTGTAAAAGACCCAGGGTCTTAATTGTTTCCACCTTATTTTGTTGGAAAACCAAACATTCTTCCACAAACCTTTGAACATCAATTTTAAGGCCATCCCAAAAAAATTGCTTCTTGACCCTATTGTAGGTTTTCAAAAATCCCAAGTGCCCTCCTACTAGAGAGGTGTGCAATTCCAATAGTACATTTTGTTTGAGTTGGAAGTTCTTACATAAATATAAGCGATATTTGTACCATAGTGAATCATTTTCCCATGTAAATGTACATGATGCACTAGAATCCTGTTGCAACCTTTGAATGAGAGTCCACACTTTTTCGTCATTCTTCCATTCATCCATTGCTTCTATTATCCAATCGGGTTGGATGATCGAGATAACACATAGAAATGCCTCAACATCTTCATCCTTTCTTGAGAGTGCATATACCACAACATTT
This sequence comes from Picea engelmannii, assembly GCA_009831015.1. Classification (NCBI taxonomy): domain Eukaryota; kingdom Viridiplantae; phylum Streptophyta; class Pinopsida; order Pinales; family Pinaceae; genus Picea; species Picea engelmannii. The sequence continues at coordinate 368,287 of ML796582.1, forward strand.
TTCTTCCATCTTTTATAGACGATTTCAAAATCCAAACCCAATATCATAATTACCCATTTTTGTTGTTCTTCTAAAGATATTCTTTGTTCCAAGAAGTATTTAGGACTATCATGATTTGTTTTGACCTTGAAGTGCCTACCTATTAGGCAAGGATTCCATTTCTTCAATGCATATAGTATTGCCATCATTTCCTTCTCATAAATGGGTTTGTGTAGGTCCTTTCCTATGTAATATCCCGCTCTTGTGTGCACTAAGTGAACTTATTCTTTGAGGACACTTGCTTGCAAGTGATCCAGATTATTATACTATTGTCCATTTGATTATGATTATGAGGCATTATGGATATGTTATTTTGTGTCTTTACATAGAAATGTGCTATTGACTGGGTTCTCCTGAGTGTGCAGGACATCGAACCTCGATGATACAGAGGCATCGATGAAACCCCTTGGACTCTGGATTGAGTCAGGAAGTGGACTATTGGGTTTTGATTATTTTTGATATGACATATGCACATCTGATTAGATTTTATGATGATTGGTTTTATTTCTGGCATGATTCATTGATGATGCATGATGACGATAGCTTGCCGACCAAAATTACATGTGGAGTAGAGGGGTCATGCACAATAAGCAGAGACGTTGAGGGAGAGGTGTGGACAACATCCCTGCCACAACCTACTAGCACTCCCGCCGTGGCTAGAACTATAGGTTAATGATTACCTAGTTTGAGAAGATCCATGATGCCATGAGGGTAGACTGCGACAGTCACTCACGATGATTCTAAGGGGCACACAATAAAGCATGGGCCTTATTCCTTAGAGGCCCTTAGTCTCCCACAAGATCACCTGGAGGAGTATTGACTCTAGGTTTTTTTTATGTCTACCAAGTCAGTCAAGAGGTGAGTGGTACCCTTGGAGCACGTAGTGCATCCTGAAGGGCATGTCGTGCAAGGGAAACAGAATGAGGCGAGTGGAACCCTTGGAGCACCTAGTGCATCCTGAAGGGCACATCACGTTGTTAAAAAATAAGTGAATAAACCTAGATGGACTTAGAACGAATAATGTGATAAGAAATGTTTAAAAACAATTTCCCTAATAAAATGTCGCCCAACCTAGGAAAATAAAATCTAGGTCTAAGTGATACTTGTGGAAAAATAAAAATAAAAAAATATAATGATAATATTAATCATTAAACGTATGACGAGAAGGGGGTAATAAATTCAAATAATTAATAAAAAATCAAATTACTTTGGGGGTTTAGATTAAAAAGAAAAGGGGAAATGATTGTTTTGTTACATGTGCTAATTAAAATTTATTAATTGAAAAGAAAAGGGGAAAACGATCATTTTCTACACTTGCTAATTTGAGTTTTAGATAAAAATGGAAAAGAGTGAAACTTAAAAGAATTAGGAAACTAAGGGAAAAAGGGGGAAACATAAAGAAAAAGGGAAACATAAGGAAAAAACAGAATGACTAACTTAGTAAGGAATCTTTCCTTTAAGAACTTTCTAAACTGAACTCAACTAGGTATTTAGTAAGGGCGTAAGTCATTAAAATGTGTAAGGGAATATGGGGACACCTAGGAGCGATTCTAGGAATGCTTTTAGGTGGGTGAGGGAAATAGGAGTAATTAGATAATTAATGAAATTAATTTCTAGTGCAACTAAGGGGATGGGAGATATGTGTACGGGGGAGGTTATTTCTGAATTAAATTATTGAAAAATAAATTAAATGGGAATTTGGGAAAGAAATAACTTAGAAACTCTATATAAAGGAGGGAGGAGGAGGAGTATGGATCTCTTCCTTTATGTGTAATGTTACGCTGTAGAATTTTTGACTTGACCGACTTATCTTGTGGGAGTTGGGATACCCAGCTAGGGTATGAGTGGTAGCTTGACCTTTTGAGGAGAGCTAGTTTCTAGTTGTTCTTTTGGTTTAGAGTGCATCGCCCCTTTGCAGCTTGGGGGGCTAAGGGGGAAGAAGAGTACCCCTGGTGTTGGCTGGGAGGTACTGGTGATGTCACATCGATCAGCAAGATGGAGTTGCATGAATCATGCGGGACAATGAATCGGAGCTATCACCTTGGGCTATGGTATGCATGCTTTTATTTTGCATGGCAGATTACTATTGATCTTGCGCTTTCATTTCTGTACTTTTATTATGTAAAGAAAAGTGTTTTACTTATCATTTTTAATCGATAACTTAAAATCATCATAGATTTACGCTAGTTGCATTGATTTGATCTCCTTGGCCACCAATCCTTGATTTTTGTGACCGTTCTATTTGTTTTATTGGTTATTTTAAGAGTTTGTGATTTATCTTTCGACCTCATCCCTAGTTCATCAGTCCACGCCTAAGCAGTCGGCCAAGAGTTGGATCGATGATCGTCACTTCGGTGTTAATAGACCTATAGATCCTAATGCCCTTCTTTTTTGTGCGTGGATGATGAGAAAATGATAGTGTTTCCCAGTTGTCTACCCCTACTGATTCTTCCTGGTTGAGTGATTGTCTTGCACCTTGTTGCGATTGATTACCTCTATGATTGTTTATCCTCTCCCTAAAAAAACTGCTTATGATCCTCTACGTTTTGGTCTCTGTGTTTTTATGCATTTCCTGGCGAAGTATCTTTGTGTTTTCGATACATTTCATGTAAATTTAAGTCTGCGTTTGATACATTTCCTAGCGAATTTACGGTGTGGTTTTTTTTTATACATCTGGTCTACCAATTAACTCTGCGATTATCACCTTTGATGGTGAATTGACTCTGCGGTTTTTAATACATTGTCTACGATTTCCCTCTGTGATTTATTACTTGGATGACAAAGTTTACTCTGCTTTTGGCCACATTGGACTGTGTTTTAATTCTTTTTACTCTGCGTTTTGAATTGTACTTTATACCTACGTTTTCATACTTCTGGCTTGCATTTTTCCCCTGCAATATAACTTACATTCCTGGCAAATTTCCCTATGCATTTTGATATGTTTTAAAGGTAGACTTTACCCTTGGTTTACACATTTTTTCTTACTTCTAATTTACCCTCCTTGGACCACATTTTATTTTATATTTTATGACGAAGTCTGAATCTACATGACTGCTTTTTCCCTACCTTTTATGGAAAATGAGCTTGATTTTAAACTCAACAACATTTTGGTGGGTAATACTCAACATTTTGTTTGATTGAACCCTGCGAATTTGATGATAGAACTCAATGCCTTTCTTCTATTAAAACTCAACGATTTGTGAAACATTGCCAGTGATTCGAAACTGTGATAGATACCACAATTTTTCCCTCTGCAAATTAATAGATTTGAAAGCAAAATTACTTGTCTCTTGATTGTGAAGTCACACACTATTCCCATTGAGAAGTTCCCCATTTTTAGTGCGATTCCTCTCGATTTACACAATGTGTTTTATTCACTTTTATTGACTATGATTTGCATCGATAAACCTTAGCGCCTTTGATGATAAAACTCTGCAAAATTTCTTGATGAAACCTAGCAATTGGGATGAAGCTCAATGATTTTTCATTAATAAAACCTAGT
>ML796582.1:371926-389303 GCA_009831015.1 Picea engelmannii
TATATATATATATATATATATATATATATATATATATATATATATATATGCTTTGGATAGAGATTTAAATGTACAAATGTAGGGTATAGCGATTTGGGTGATGGAATTCCATAACACAGTCGGCGTTTTCTCTTTTATACAACAATCAAGTCTAGACTTTCATTTTTTTTGGGATAACGGTAAAATATTAATGGTAGTGACAATACTAGATGGCGATTGATTGGAAAATATTGGTCTGACATTGCAAGACAACTTAGGCAGTTATTATATTTATTTCTGAACAACATTGTAGCATTATAAGGAGTAGTTATAACTCTACATTAATTAATGGACATTGATTCCTTTGATTGTCGACAGTGAAATATTGAGTATTGACTATGAACTTGATAGCTAAACTGATAGCCTTTGGATTGCGTTCACACTTTGCATTTTATATTACACTATATAGTTACACTTTACCTTAATAAGACTGTAATATCTTCTTCGCCCAACAATTTCTTAATTGGCATTTATCATATCTTACACTCTGGGATATTTATTCTCACTATATATCAGTTTACACTAATTTCATTTATCATATATTGCACCCTGTGATTTCACTTATGGAATGATAGAGATATCTTATATTAATTCTGCCTTTCAGATATTTAAACGACAACTTATATTATATTTACTTAGCAATTTTTTTTACAGCATTAAATCCAACAAATAGTCAACCGATAGCGAAACATACAATAACCTACATGATAGAGACCTATAATTTAACTCTGCTAAATCTATTCTTATTAACCATGGTAAAAATAAATGATGATACATTGTTGGTTAAATGAATTTAGTGATCCAACACAATGATTTTATTAATGGCTAACGCATCATTTATTTGGTAGCATAACAATTTTATTAGACATTAAAGCTAATGTACGACCAAGATTTATAATATCTAATGTGTTGCAGAGGGTTAGTATTTAAATGGGAGAGATATAATACATAATCACCTTAACTAACACATTCATTGAGCGGGTTGAGCTTGAGGAAAATAAAGGTAGATTGTTGTATAGGGAGGTAATAACATTTATTACTATTAAATGACTTACAAGTTTTGTTGTTGATTTACCAAATATAGGATGTCTTGTTAGACAAGTTATAGTGTTGAGATAATAGGATTGTTGGTTAATTTAGTTCGCTACTCACACTTAGAAAACATGATTAACAATTATGGTTTAGGGTTGTTGCGAAATCAATTAATAGCTTGCGCCATTTGTTGAACGATGTCATTTGCGTCCGGTTGACCCGTTGCTTGGGGGCATAAGTGTAGTATTCTTGTCAGTTATTTCGGCTCATAGCATGTTGGATTTATATTGAGTCCTTGGTCCAGTTAGGTTGTTGTGTCATGGTTGTTGTTGCACCTATCACATGGAGACCGCATGATTCCTGAGGAGGGGATCATTGTGCACCCTAACAGATAGAGGCGAATGATAACTTGGTCGGATTCTGTGCTACCCATTGCGGGAGTTTGTTTGTGGCAGTCTTTGTTGGTGCCTAGGTTGTAACACCTTCATGCATTTGGTTGTGCACCATTGAGGTTATAGTTACTGGTCGTTGAGTCCATTGTGTCGGGATGGTGGATGTTGTCCTTTAGCTTGTAGGCATTGTCATGTTTGTGTTGGGCGGGTTGTCGTTTCTATATTTCTGATTTATGCATGTTTCACCCAGTTGATCGTTGTTTAGTGTGCATGGGTTTGTTGTCAGGTTCGTCGTCAGGTTGTGTGGTTCAACCGTTTTCATCATTTGCTTCTTTCCTAAAAACAAAAAAACAAAAATGCACTTTTTCTTCGCTTGCAGTCGTAACGATTGGGCTCATTACAAGCCCCCCTCTAAGTATAATCATAAGTTCAATAATTGGTATCAGAGAAGGTTCCTTCAGAAATATTTTAACCACTATAAGGTAGATCTTGAGCACATTCAGATTGTAAAGAAGGTATCCCTATGAATAGATATCCTTTGTTTGATGGAACAAACTATACATCATGGAATATAAGAACGAATACATATTTGAATTCCCTTGGGTTTAATATTTGGGAATCAGTGAGAATAGGTTATACAAATGAAGCTGGGAAGGAGTCAAGTGAAAACAATGCAAAAGAAATAGATGTCATCTTGAGTGGCCTATCAGATTCTAAGACTATCAAAGTAATGAAGTGTACATAAACTAAATAGATTTGGGACAAGATACAAAACATTTATGAAGATATATCTAGTGATTGTTCCAACTGAGAATTAGAAACAAAAGAAGCACAATTTGTGAGAAAGTTAAAAGGAGGACTTGTCAAATACAAACGTAAGATACCCTTCAAATGCTTTAATTATGGTAGAATAGGGCATTTTGATACTAAGTGTCCATATGAAAAAAGGGAATATAATGATGATGATGAAGAATCTATCTCCATAACCATGGGAAAAAATCCCACTGATGAATAAAATGAAGATAACCAAAAAGAAAATACAGATTCAGAAGAAAAATATCATGAAGCAGAACTCATTAGTACCTTAGAAGAAATAAATAGGATTAGGAAAAATAATATCAAGTAGAAGGAGAAATTGCAGAAATATGAAGAGGAGGATCATGATCTTAAAGAAACAAAGATGATAGTTATCATCATAAAAAATCAAATAGAAGAGGAAAAAATTATATAAGAAGTGGTGAGAAGCCTTCTAAAAGAAAAGAAAGAAAAATGCAAGAAGCTAGAAGCTGAAATCATTTCCTTAAGAAAGGAACTAGAAAAAATATTGATCATTTGAATAGAAGCTTGAAGTTTAGAAAGAGTACCAAAATATTAGATAATATTCTATGTTTCGAAAGGTCACCATTCTTCAAGACAGGTCTTGGCTACGACGAAAAACAAAAACCCCCAAGGGAGATACAAGCACTAAGGTCACAAAGCCATCAGAAAAGGAAAATGAAGAAAATCCTAAAAGATATGCCAATATTCTCAAAGTTTCCATCAACAATGAAATTGGCAGTAGGAAAGGCAATGTTGACTAGCATATACTTGATTTTTCTCACAAGAATAACAAGAATGATTTCATAAGAGTTTTTCCAACAAGAAGACCTTTCACAAACTAGTACCAAAATCTCTTTCTTGGCTATTGTTTTTCTTGCAATATTTTTTGTCATAATGCAATATATTGTAGAGCTTATAAAAAAAATCATCATGGGAGAGATAGAAATATTGGTTCTTATAAGACATCAAAGGATGAATATGTGAGAAACAAAACCAGAGGGTTTGCTAGTAGAAACTACAATTCATTTGCTCCTCTACTTGATTACAATACTAATTGTTATAAGTGCAATAACTATGGGCACATAGCACATTACTGTATAAGCAACATAGTAGGATCTCCTAAATAAAACAGGGAAGAAGATGTTCTTTCCAAACATAAATAAGAAGACTCAAAGGTTTGGAAAAGGAAGAAAAAGAAAGAAACATGGAGAGATGAAATTGTTTGTTATGAGAAAGGATGTGATAAGCTAGATGAATAGGGAGATTCATTGCTTTGATTCTCACTCAAAACATGTACACCCCGTTTCTAGAGAAGGTAAGGCTGGGACATTTCTTTGTGAAAATGAAAATTCAAGTTTCCAATACTCTTTTGGAGAAGAGAAGTCATTTGATTGGTCCTTTTTTAGAAAGGAATGTGTAGGTAGAAAAAAATTCAAATAAAGTCAATAATCACTACTACATATGACCAAATTTGCCATGGTTTTTCATTGCTATTGCCACACATATTCGTCACACTTTCCATGAAAGCAAAGACTATTTTTCATGGAACTTTTTCATCGCTATATCCATGAACTAGTTATTCGTGGAAACAACGATGAAATAATCCCTCCACGTGTCATCATCCTCAAGATAGGTTTAGCTTATAAAGCGTGGCAATAGCGATGAAACTTCGTAGCAATAGGGACAAAACACCATGCCATAGTAAAAAACTTAGCAACAAATTACGACACAGATGCCATAAGTGCAAGGGAAAAGTGTGGAAAGTTACGACGAAAAGGCATGGAAATAGCAACAAAAATGTTTGGAAGAGAAAAAATTTACAATGCAGATGCTGTATGTGTGACACAAAACCATGGCAAAGTGCGACGAACTTTCGTCGATATTGCCACGCTTAATAAAACCTATTCGTTTCCTTGCGATGAAAGTTCGTCGATATTGCCACGCTTAATAAAACACATTAATTACCTTACGACAAACTATTGTCGATATTCCCATGCTTACTGTAGGTTTTTTAAAAACAAATCTACATGAGAAGATGGATGTTGGGATTCGTGATTGACCCATACTCAATATTTTCATGTGTGATTAAACCTTCAAAGGGTGTGTTATGTGAGAAGGGCTTATCAGAGGGGGTTTTGGGACTTATTAGGTGTATTTATTAGTGGAACAAAGGGAAACCCAAGGCACCTTGGGATGAAGGGGAATATAAAATACATTCCCTTGAGTGAATGGTTTTAATTGAGATATTGGGCCTCTGAACTAGAGGTCAAAAACAATTTGGCAGGGGTATCCTAGGGGGACAATATGGGAGATGTGTTTTTTTTTAAATCTATCACTATGCTTGTGAGAGTGGGACAACCCTTTACTTATCCACTTCAATGCACTCACAACCATTAATCGATATTAATATAGACCAGTCACAATAATTACCTTGAATATCAAATTCAACCTGTTAATGTGAAGGGATAATCACAACATGAGGTTAAAGGCATTCACACCCTTTCAACAACTATGTTTGTATCTTTTTGGATGAGGAACTTGTAGCCTTGTGGTTGAGTCATTCCCTTACCAAAAAAATGAAGGTTACTCACAGTCATATGAATGAAATAAATCAAAGTTAATCGTCTAGATTTACCACCTAATACATTTAATTTGTCAACCCAAGGGCTTGAATGTTTTACAGGCTACTGTGCACTATATGTGCAGACTGTGCTTCTTTCAATATTGATCATGTAAGTAAAAAATCATTGTAGTAAAATAAAGAACATAAACTAGATTACTGGTGCTTAAACATAAACAACTGTAACATTCAAATGCAACAGGAAAACTGTAAATGAAGAAGAACACAAAGATCTAACAAATTCCACAAAAAACCACAAAAAAACTATATCATAAGCCGACATCACCTGAACAGAAGAGCAGGCCCAACTCCCCAGTTAGGAATGTGGTGAACTAAATACCACGAAAACTTAGAAACTCAGAAGAAACTCGATTTTCATTAAATAAAATGAGATTACATAGGTTGTAGTATTGATACAGGAAAACTCCTATCTAGATGACTGACTAGCTAATCCCTTCTCTATCTATGTTCGACCTTTTATAAAATTCATAGAGCACATAACATCCCAATATTAGGGTAACAACTCATCCTAAAAATACACAAAGGATGAACCGATTAACAAAACCTAATGTTGGACCGTGGAACATGTCCTCTTTTTCACCTTCAACCCATGGACTGTGCTGCATCCTTGACTGCATCATCTTTCCAGACTACGTTTTCTATGTTCTTTCAAGATTTCAAATATTAGTGATTCTCTTTGGTAAACCCCCAACCAATCTCTAACGTTTTTGAACTAATACACACAATGACATAATAGAGGTGCATTCTTACCCTTGTGGTTAAGCACAATAGCTCAAGGAATATAGAAATGGAGGTACATAAGGATAGAAAAAGGTGGTAGAAAACAAGCAATTTCATGGGCCAACATCTCCCCCAAAATTTAGTCACATGCACATCCTCATGCAGGTCGTCGCTTTCGCAGATCTGGATTGGAACCTTGATGTTTGGCATGAAGTTATACTATGTCATATGCCTTAGCCATATCTGTCCCTGGAAACTTATATCCCCCAGTCAATATTATATCCTTCCACCATTCTCTCTGGACCTTGTAATCAGGTTGATATTGATCAAGTGGAATCCAGATGATGGGGAATGAAAATCTCAAACCTAGCCATCGAACCCCACAAAACCTCATATGTGATATATACCTGGATATTCTTTCCATGGCTCTGTGAAAATTGGGAGCCCCAAATGCTTCCCGTTCCCTGAAGTATTCTTCAATATATTATATCCAATGCTCCATCTGATCAAGGTTGTTTGCAATGTATAAATGTAAAGCATCCCACTCTCGAGCAACTATATGATAGCATAACAATTTAATATCATTAATTAGCTATTGTTAATAAAGGAATAATTTAATAAATGTGTAATATATTAAATCTACATCAACATCTAATAATTACCTTTCACAATCCTCATGTTACCTTTCCCCAATAGGACCTCCCCTTCAAATTTGTTGATGGATTAGAGATGCCAAATGCAAGGCACATTCATATTTTCTACTAATTTAGGTAGATATTGACTAATATACACCATGCATTGATATACCATATATCGCTCAACCATAGAACCCTTCAGACATGCTCTTTATCTAACAAAAGACTTCAGTGACTTCAATTGCCTCTCCACCATCCACATCGACCTTGTGTGTACTGGTCTACATAATTCAATCTCCTCAACTTGGTGTATGAGGTAGTGTTCTTCTGAATTGAAAAATGTTGGAGGTAGATACTATTGCATTTGACACATTAGTCAGGGAATTTCTCTCTTCCAATACCGTATATCTTGTTTATGGATTTATTTTGATGATAGCCTCCTGCAAATGTTGATGCAATAAAATAATATCAAGGCATACATAAATTTTCAGATAAAACATAATATGTCAATAAGTTCCTCTACAAATCACATACGAAGTACATTTTCCTTATAAAACAATACTTACCTCATGTATTTTCCAAGTACATAAATAATTTGTTTTATGTTGTTGTCAAAGTTGTTTGGGAGAGATAAAGGTAGAACATATTGTAACAAAAAATAAAAATAAAATATTATTTGTTTCCAAAAAATGTGTACCAATAAGGAAATATATTATAACCTACTAATTACCTTAATGAATGTATGTCAGTCACGTGTTTTAACCCCACCAAAATCACCTTTTTTCATTAAGATATTTTGTATGTTCAATGAAAACCCCGTCAGAAACCTAATTTTTCGAATGACCTATTTTACAATATTGCTTTGTTGCTCCGTCAATAACCAAGGAAGACTAGTATTATTTTCATGACCATCACCATTAGAATTAATAATAACACTTTGCAATGCAATATTAGCTTCTTGGATGTCGCAACAAATCTTTCCAATTCTCTCTTTGTCATTCCTTCCATCTAATATTCGCCATAACAATTCTGTTATGTTCTTCTCGATATGCATTGTATCAAACATATGAATTATTTGTAGGTTCTCGTAGTATGGAAATCTACTGAATTGCATTGAGTAACTTTTCATTCCTCATGGAAGTCCATTCGTGCCTTAATGACATTCATGAAACATCAACAAATTGAAATTAACACTAATTAATGGGACAAAATGAAAATAATACTGATGAAATTAACCAAAGATTTATATAATATGTCATACATAAATAATTTGCGTACCTTGATGATTTCTAATATATTCCAACTTCCATAGGCGATGTGTCATTCTTCGTGGTTTTTTTCCATTTTCTTCTTTACCATTGAATTTTGTTTTGTCTGTAGTTCGATAACTATGGTTCTTAGGCAGAAATTTCCTATACTCATCAAACACTTCCTTTCCTAAACTCTTTGAACGATGAGATTTTATCCTTGGACCACAAACTGGGCATGCAAATTTACCCTTTGTTTGAAGACCTACAAGATATATGAATTAATGTACCGTCAAATTAGAGTTACAATTTAAAATAATGCATGATATTTTCATTAAATATATATAATATTAAATCACAAAATAACATAACAATATACCACAAAAATGTGTTAACCCAAGAGAATAATGAATTTTCCATGATAGTATTCCATGGAATTGAAATCGATTTTTCCTTATTGGTCTAGAGATGTCATACATAGTGATGTCAGCCCATAACTTCAACAACTCATTGATAAGAGGCTCAATATATATGTTCATATCTTTAACCTGGTACCTACCTAATTGGTTCAACATGCTGCATGATTAATTATACTTATCTAGATGTCGTTATATATAAAAGAAATAATTACCATGCATGAAACAAAGAAATGAAATATTTTTTCATACTTTAAAGAAAATAAAATATAATTAAATACTTGGAACAATCATTGACAACGTTGTGTGCTCTCTCTTGATCGACATCCAAGGAGGAAGGTTATTTTTTATAACAAAAACAAGCCACACTGAGTACATAGAACAAAGCTCTCCAAATGGATTGACACCATTAGCTGCCAATGAAAGTCTAACATTATGAGGTTCTTATTTAAAAATTGGCCACTTTTCTTCGATGTACTTTAATGAAAAACCATCTGCAAGAATTCAAAGAACATCATCTTGACTTATTTTCTTTGCATGGAAATCCATAAACTGTGTTATACTTTGGCACCTGAACAACTGCTGGAAACGTGGAATTATCGAAATATAATGAAGAACTTTGCGAGGCATCTTCTTTGATTATTTATCGATTCAATATATACTTATTTGAAAATGTAGGCATTCATTTTCTAATGAATATTGTCCATAATATATGATATGATCATTAGGACATGCATCAATAGCCTGATAGTCCATTCCAATTTCTTTCATAATCACAGATATTTCTCGATATGTGCGTGGAAAAATATTTGACGTCGGTAATAGAACTTCACCTAACAATGTACAAAATTCTAAACAATAAGTCAATGTAAACAATATTAATCATCATTATCGCATCCAATATACTAATTTACAAATTAGAAAACAATAGAAATATAGGAAAAAATTGAACCTTTTAAGTATTTGTGAACATGCAGGCATAAATAATTAACAAATTAAATAACTTAGTATCTGTGTGAGGCATGTGTTTTATAAACCATTCAAAACCTTCAGGTTCACCAACAAAAATATAGCATATAAAATATTTGTTGTTGAGCCTTCATAAAGAGGTTGACGTGACTTCTCAAGTAGAGGATCAACATCAAGACTATCATCCTGGTTGTCCTCATCCATTGGAGCAAATGTGTCTTGGATCAATCTATGTATCTCATCTTTCTAATTTGAATCACTAATGTTATATCCATCCATATCATCATTAATAACTTGATCAATAGCTTCAATATTCTGATCTCGAAGTTCATCACCCTGTAAAGGAGTATTTTTGCTAGTACTTGGAAAATAACTCTCTGGAGGTCGACATTTTGGGGGCATCATCTATATATTTTAAAAAAAACATAGCAAAGTTAATGTGTATAGAAAATATAAAAATCCCAATAAGAAATATTACTAAAATTCATGACATGATGATTATTACAGAGAATACATTAAATATTGAATCCTCTTACCAAGGGATGATATTCATAACCCCCTTCGGCATGCCCCTTCTCCCTACAATTTCTTTCAGTTGTTGTTATTAAAAGTCTTTTTCTTTGCAAGCCTCTGCAATCATAGCAAGGTAAATAACATTTTCCATCGTCCCTCGCCTCTAATGCCACTCTTAACCGAGCAAGCTTCCTGTCATTTTCATTCATAGTGACAAATCCTTGTCCCGACAAGTAATTGTCTTACCTACACCATACCAAACAATAAGTTGTCAAATTTTTATATTTTATCTACTCCTTCATGATATTTTAGCTACTCCTTTAGATTATGATATGTTTATTTACAGTGACCTACAATACTCACAATTATTTCTTCTAAGACATTTTGACATTATTTTTTTTTTTTTATTATCGATTAACTATTAAGATCGATATGCTTCAATTTGTACTTTAGAGTAGTGTGTACTGAATCACCATGGAAAATAATTACACACCATTTAACGAAAGTGGTCAAAATTTCTCAAACTTGAATCACTCGACACCATACACTAGCCTCTAAGTTTTTTTGTAGACAACTTACAATACTTCTTCGGAAAATATTTTTCTTGACATTTCACATGAATTTCCATAGAATATACTAACTAGATCCAAAAACAAAGACGTGAAATATGGTACTACACATACAATATATTATCAAGGAAAAAACAAGCTACATGAAATTTCGGCAATTGAACAAACATTTACAAGTTAAATGAGTACATCAATAAAAAAAACATACTAACCTTGCAAGTTCAAAATCAGAGCTATGTAGATCGAGAATTGGATTTGGTCAACCGGTAGGTGACGGAAAAAATAAACTGCCCAAACAAAATCCATGAACAATGTCGCAACTATAGCAATTGTGTCACAAAGTCTCTTAAATTCAGGTATATATAGATCAACTAGTCAAGTAGTCCTTAGCAGATGCTTTTTGAGATAGGCAAAATTATCGTGGAAATAACGACGAAATTTTGTGGAAATAGTGACAAAATTTCATGGCAATTGTGATGAAAATCCCGACCAAGTTAAAAAAAATATTCATGGCTATATCGATGAAATTTCGTGGAAATATCGACAAAAATCCCGCTCTATTTAAAAAAAAAACACGAAAATAATGGAAACGTGGAAAATTTTTGTGGAATAATCTTCCCATATGTAGTAGTGAATAAAGCTTCACCCCACTCAGAAGATCAATGTCACGACTTTGGAGTGGAAGTTTTGATCAATAAAAACGATCAAATAGAAGGATTAGTGTTGGATACTTGTAGCAGAGACAACTTGGATAATGATCAGTTGGAGATATACTTTTAAATTGCACATTGGAGTGCTTGAAGGGGAGTAAAAGCTCAGGGGGGACAACCCTTTCCATTTATGTCAAAAGGGGATAAATTTCATATAGAGAAATATTTGCATACATAAGGAAAGTTGTAGACAAGGGGAGTATCATAAATCACTAAGGGTTTCCATCAATGAAAAAGGGGGAGATTATTGGAAATATTGTTTTCATTGATGTCAAAGATAGGGGGAGACTACATATTAGAAAAATAGGATCATGAAGAAATAAAATAAAATAAAAATGCATAAATAAAACATAAAATATACACAATTCAATAGAGACATAGATATACATGGTTCACCTAGTGTGGGCTACGTCCACCAGCTAAATTGTCAAGTCCTTCCTTTATTATTATCCAACAAATGAATGGACACAAACTACAACACACCCATCATAAATTCCTCTTCTTTCTCTCATAGTCTCCTCTCTTAGAATACAATATTCACACATATACATAGTCATAATACAATTCTCTCATACAAAACCAGGTTTCCTTTTTGGGAGACAGCCCTAACATAAATTATACCATCAAATCTACAACCTTATTATGAATTGTCTAGATTGATTATGAAATTAAAATATTTTACAAGGATATTTTCCCAAAAAAATTCCTTAGAGGCACATTGGCCCCCATGCCCCCCAGCCAGGGGGATAGGCCCCCCTAGACCCCCTTCATTCGGGGTCCAACCTTCAAACCCCTGAAAGAAGGGGGCTAGGAATACTTGCATATGAATCATGAAGATAATCAAGCTCCACAACCAACAATATCTCACTTAGATACTGATCACAACAACTACTTTGTTGTTGTACCTACTAGACTATGATCCACCTTGGACCTAGAAAATTTTCTCATCTTCACCTTCATGCTTGAAGTCCAACTGAAACTGAGCAGGAACTCAGTTTCTCCCTAGTTACTACCTTTGTTAACATGTATGTAGGATTATGGATAGTATGTATCTTTTCCAACTTCAATTGTCCATCTTCCAAAATGGATCGTATGAAATGGTACCTGATCTATATATGCTTATTATTATAATGGAAGGTTGAGTTATTT
The DNA here is from genome assembly GCA_009831015.1 of Picea engelmannii. Lineage (NCBI taxonomy): Eukaryota > Viridiplantae > Streptophyta > Pinopsida > Pinales > Pinaceae > Picea > Picea engelmannii. The sequence continues at coordinate 383,778 of ML796582.1, forward strand.
GAAAGATGAATGGAACTTTGGTTGTCATAGTACAACCTACTATTTTCATGTTGCTTTCCCAATTCCTCTATAAACATCTGTAACCAAATCATATCTTTAATAGCTTCTATAGCAAAAACATACTCTACTTATGTTGTTGAAAGTGGAACAACATTTTGCAGTTTTGAAATCCAACTTACTGTTGTTCCACCTATGGTAAAAACATTCCTTGTGGTGCTCATCTTGCTATATTTATCTCCTTTCATATCAGAATCAACATATTCCTTTAGAACAATGTTTGAACCTCTAAAACATAATGCATGAGTAGTAGTACCTCTCAAATACTTGAGAATACACTTTAATGCCTCCCAATGTTCTTTACCTAGATTGTTCATATACCTTCTCACAATTCCCATTGCATGTGAAATATCTAGTATTGTGCACACCATCACATACATCAAGCTTCCAACTGTTGATGAATAAGGGACCCTTGACATGTATTCCAAGTCATTCCATATTTCTGGCAATGATAATAAGATTAGAATGGCCCTAACATGTTCATCAAATTTCACTCCTAAAGAACATAGCCAATTAGTAACCATATTGAATTCATTTAAATGTTCAAAAACATACCCACCCTCTGACATATTCATATTAAATAAACACATCATTAGAAATACCTTGTTGGAAGCTGAGGTTTTTTCATATAGTTTATCTAATGACTCCATTAGATCCTCCATTGTATTTTCTTTCAAAACATTGAAAGCCTCCAATGCTTCCAGGAACAAGTGTATCATTCCTAGCGCCTTTCTGTAAAAAACATCCCATTATTCTTCCTTCATACTTGCTGGTTGCTTTGTTTTTCCACCCAATGGTAGGAAAATATCCTTTTGATATAAGTAATCTTCCATCTACATCTTCCATAATTGGTAGTTTTTTCTGTTACATTTCTCGACCCTCTTCTCCTGCGATTTACCTTTCATTCTGATACTAATTGTTAGAAAAACAAGATCGCATAGCAATAAAATAAAATAAATGCATAAATAAAACACAAAAGATACACAATACAATAGAGACACGTATATATGTGGTTCACCTAGTGTGGGCTACGTCCACCAAAGAAATTTCCAGGTCCTTCCTTTATTATTATCCAACAAATGAAGGGATACAACCTACATTACACCTATTGTAACTTCCTCTTATTTATCTCACAGTATCCTCTCTCGGAATGAAATATTCATGCACATACACAACTAAACTAAAATTCCCTCATATAAAATCGGGTTTCCTTTTTGGGAGAAAACCATAACATAACTTCCATCATTAGATGTGTGACCTTATAATGAACAGTCTATATTGACTATGAAATTACAATATTTTACAAGGCAATTTTCCCAAAAAAAATCATCAGGGGCCTCCTGGCCCCCATACCCCATAGTCGAAGGGGCAGGTACCCCCTAAAGACCCTTCATTCAGAGGCTATCCCTTGAAACCCTAGCAACAAAGGGCTAGGAATAATTGCATATGAATCAGGAAGATAATTAGTCTCCACAACCAATAATACATATGTCTAAGATAAAGATTGCAACATGGAGATTATTGGAAACATTGTTTTTGGAATTTTGATGCTTAGTTTGTATACCTTATCTTTAAAGGAATTTTTACCCTAAACAAATAAATAAAATTGGATCATAGGTTATATGGTTGGAAATATTATTCATATACCTTTACAATGGTATATGGAATTCCCTCTAACTCCCTAGGAACGAGGAGATATGAATTTTTTCGTCCGAAAACCCAGTCAAAAAATTTTGGTCAACTCAGCTAGTATTTATAGGTCAGCCCTAAAAGTGTGGATAGAAATACTATAAATATAGAATATATGTGCAAATTTGAAGAGAATCTAAGCAAGAGATCAAGTTTGAGCTGCACTAAAGGAGTTAGGGTGTCTTTTTGGTATCTAAAAGTGTACAAGAGAAGTTTGAGGGGTTTTTCTTGTTCTTAATATGCGCTATGAAGGATTGAAGGTATGTGATGTTGTAGTGTGTGTGTTTTTTTAGGTTGTGATATTGTTTCAATGTGCGATATTTTAAGTTTGTGATGTCACATCCTAGGATCATATTTTGGGAATGATGCTATGAGACTCGCTAAGGTATGAAGACTACATGTGACTAGAGTTTGAAGGATTGTCTGTGGAATGAAGCATGCAGGTGAATTCAGAAGTGATTTGTGTCTGAGGATCTTATATTGGTGTCTATATAGGCCTTATTGAGTTGGTGCTCAGGTGAGGGGATTGGTGTCTCTAGCATATTGGTCCCTGCAAATATTGTAACAATAGGTTGGTGCCTATAGGTGTTTTTGAGTTGGTGCTCAGTTGAGGACATTGGTGTCTTTGGTAGGTTGGTGCCTACATATTGTTTATTGGGTGCTCAATTAAGAATATTGGTGTCTCCATGGGTTGGTTCCTACAATATTTGTAACAATAGGTTGATGCCTAAAGACATTTATAAATAGCATTTTATGGTTTTATCCTGATTGGGTTTCCATGTTCAACTCTTTGCATTGTGGTTTTATTTTATATGTGATTATTTTTTCTCATCTAAAAAATGATTTATGAATGGTTAAATAAATTAAAAATTATATTATATTGATTCACCCCTCCCTTCTCAGTATAAGCATAATTTCAACACTAATGACACCAAAATTTGTCAAAATGGACGTGAACTAATGAAAAAAACAAAAAACCAGCAATTCCTTTGCAAACAAAGAAACCCTAGGATATATTTTGGATAAAAAAAACCTAGGATATAGCCAACAGACACACCCTAATATTTTTATTCAATAACCTACACCACCTCCCCATATCCTCACTTATATAGCTACATAGCTACATAAAAAATCCACATAGGAATGGTGTCCAAAATGTTTTTCATTTGTTATCCCTATACATTTAATTACCAATGTTTATTGAGGATAGAAATAAAAATACAAAATCCCAAGTCTCCTGCTCGACCTAACTTATAAACTAAGACAATCCAACCTTATCGTTTGTTTACAACTTTAAATACAATATTAAAGGTTTGTGAATCTATATTTCGGTGTGTCCTTGGATTTCATACAATATTAAAGGTTTTTGAATCTATATTTTGGTGTGTTCTTGGAGTTCTGAGCAAGTGGATGGTTATATCTCACTCATTTTATATATGTACGATACCTTTTACTGTCCAATACTATGATTTTAAAATTTTTCAACATTCATTTTTTAAAATTGGAATTCCATTTTTTTTAGAGGTAAAGGAGGTGAGGTGTTATTCGGTGACATTTGAAACTTGTCAATTTTAATAAGGTAGGTTTACACGAGTTTAATGAATATTTACAGAAATAATTGGCCAAGATGATATTGGTTGCAAAGATTTTCTAGAAATCCGTTTATGTTGATTGCATCCTCCTTTTCATGAGAAAACATGATTTGATATTTTTGACATGGAAGAAGAGAAACCAAGTAGGCAACTGCATTGAAACATTTAATTTACAAATAATTATGAATTCCTGCTTTGATACATAGTCTCTACAAAAGCCAAGTATGTAACTGCACTTACACATTTAATTTACAAATAGTTATTAACTTCAACTTTGATACATAGTATTTACATAAACAAACCCAAAAAATCCAATAACTTATTTGTGGATAAAGAAACCCTAGGATATAACATTACCTGACCTTCCTCTATTAAATTTTAGCATCAATTTCTGATATCAACCTAAGAAATAAGTCTATTTTGATTCTAATCACTACTGACATATGGAATATGATCCATTCATATTGGGTTTTAAAAGTGTGCTTTTGTGTGAATACAGAAGCCAAATTTTACAAAATTCCTACCAGCCAAAAAAATTGAATGCAAATTGAACTGAAGTAGATTAACTAAATTAAACTAAAGAGTGTTTGTTGAGACCTAAGTGAAATATTACATTGCTAACATGATGCACACCATGTTCACAAAGTAGGGAGATGACCACAAATGAAAAACAAACAACTACTACTATCCAAGTAAGCGTTTTTTGTAAAGAACGATCATTACCACTATCACCTCCTGCCATATTCTTCTGATAGGATTGAGAATTGCTTCTTAATTCACCACAACCTTAAAATAAAATTTTAGTAATTTAAATAAATTCCCAATCAATATTTATACTCAACCACAATATCATCTTCTCAATTCCCAAATCTTGAATTCAAGCATAGGAACTCTCTTTGAATACATATGTGGTGACATTATCCTCTTTATAATCTTTGTGTATGAAAGAAGACTACCCACATTAGCTTTGAAATTTTGAAAATATTGAGCACAATAGTTGGACTAATCCGTATTGAGTCATCCAAGTCAAAGAAATGGTGACTAAAGGCTAAGTCACTCAATCTGTCAATATATATGTGGACCCAATTCCATGCATCCATACCCACCCACATCATGAACAAATTCATTTTTACAACTAAAAGGAAAAGGTAGTTAAGCTGACTAGACTATGTTATGCCCATTACCTTTGAGTAATGTTTTATTTGTTGTTAGTTGTGAGACTGCCTTCAAACTATTAGTAGTTGTGAGACTTCCTTCAAACTATTCTTATATAAATCATATTTTGATATAAACATATATCTGTTGTTGTATTTATTTATATAACAAGAAATCATTGAATCTCAATCCAAGATGTCCACACACTTCAATGCAAAGCTACACCATTAATCTTTGTATATCATTTATGGTTTAAAGGGTGAGTATATTGTAGTTAAGGTTTCAGTTATATAATGTTATATGTTGAGTATTGTTTACAAATGGTTTAATTCTCTGATCATCTCCATGGAAAACAAATATAGTCTTTGCATACATATCTTGTACTAGAACCTCAAGTTTGTTACACAGAGTTTATACTGTAGTGACTAGAATAGAATGCATTTTATCCATATTTTTTCCATCTAAACCTTGCAATTGAATACTAGAAATTGTTACAACATTGATAATTTTGGATTGTTTTTTTTAAACGTATAAACAGTGCTAGAGCAGTGGTTTATTGTATGGTTAAGTTTGATATAAATAGGGTAATATCTATGCATATACACTTGAATTAAAGATTGCATTTCAATATACATAAGCACCACTTTTGAAATATGGATCCAATTTGTATACTACAACTATAATTTACGCTTGAATTAAACATTGTATTTCAATATACATAAGCACCACTTTTGAAATATGGATCCAATTTGTATACTACAACTATAATACAATCTGATTATATTGCAACACATGTGTATTCAATAATAAAAACTTGTTCCAGAAGTTTTCTACATCTATGACCTAGTTTGTGACATACACATGGTTTATGTGTTGTAATTCTAAAGGATGTAATACATGTTATCCTTGGATACATGCCTTAAGGTTTAAATTCCTATACTTGTTATGGTGTTGGATGGTATACATTTATGGCAAATGCTAAATGATTTTATTGTTGCAATCATACCACATAATTCTTCATTTATATGAAAAC